>QFDD01010170.1:0-11583 GCA_006871305.1 Vachellia collinsii
AACATAAGGATAATGTGGCAAAATAATTTGGCTTTTATTTCTCCCCCATCATTGCTCAAGTCAAAATATACCATAACAGCATGTAACTCAATCCTAAGTTTTATGTCTCCTCTGCAGGGATGTGTAATTTGCTTAGTCCTTGCCTTTGGGTGGGCTTGTGCTTCTTATGTCAGGTACTTATTTTTAGAGTTAAGGAACAAGTTTTAATATGTCAATGGGATATTTAAAGCATCTGTTTTTGTTCTTACAGGAACAGAGAGATAAAACAAATGAAAGATAGTATGCGGAAAAGGAACAGTTTTGCTTTCCTTTACCATGACATAAATCAACTTGAGCACTCCAATCAAGTCAATCTGCCTAGGGTGACAGTGATTATGCCCCTAAAAGGGTTTGGTGAACACAATTTACATAATTGGAGAAGCCAGGTGAGAACTTATATAATATGCACCTCTGAAATTTTATGAAGAAGACTTAGTATTTTACCCTTTTGGGTATATATATGTGTGCTTTATGGGTTTCCTTATCAATTTCAAGTCATGGTTTGACGTCTATGTGAACCCTACATTTATTTAGGATTTTTATAGCCCTTTTCGTACTCTCAGTTTTTCTAACTTCTAGAAAAATCCACTATACTCTTTCAAATTGTTTGATTGATAACATTTAGTTGTTAATTGTGGTGTTTGAATATCTTTTTGATTAATGCTTGAGGTATGATCGTTATCCAATGTTATAGCATCTCTATGACTTATTTTTAAGCTTCTCCTTTAATAGAAAAGTTATGTTCAATGTAGTTATGTTCTTTTACAAATGCAGATAACATCTCTTTATGGTGGCCCTCTAGAATTTCTTTTTGTGGTAGAAAGCACAGAGGATCCTGCTTATCATGCTGTGTCACGACTAATATCAGAATTTGAGGTATAAACTAACTATTGCATTCTTCTCAAAATTTTCCTCGTAAATCTTAGTAAAACAGTTTTTGTTCTGCTATCTTTTGTATAAACTCATTTGATCTGTCTGTTAACTGTACTCAGGATTACGTTGATGCTAAGATTGTTGTGGCTGGTTTGTCAACAACTTGTAGTCAGAAAATTCACAATCAATTGGTATGTACTATTTTATATATAATTTAATAGTCTTTTTTGGTGCAAGGTAGGGCCTTGCCATGTAAGGATCTTTAAGTGTCGATATTTATGCATAAGGTTTTGGTGAAAAACATGATGTGTTTTTCGTTTTTTCATTGATTAGTTGTAAAATATTTTCCCTTTATATATTTTCAAGGCTAATGAATTTTTAAACGAGTAGTCATATATTTTTGCTCATTCTGTTGGAAAATGGTGGGCCATTCTTTTTTCCAAGTGGATTGTCAGAAGTGTTTTACCAATTATGTTAATAATTGATACTGTCTGCATCTGGACAGGTCGGAGTGGAGACAATGCATAAAGACAGCAAGTATGTATTGTTTCTGGATGATGATGTTAGGCTACATCCTGGGTCTATAGGAGCGCTTACTAATGAGATGGAAAAGAACCCTGAGGTACAACACCTTTTTTTTTTTTTGGCATTTTCGTCCCTGTTTTTGGTGTCTGATTGGAATAATTGTGGCTCCCCTTGTTTAACTATTCGATTGTGTTCATAACTGTTTTGATTCCCAACAGATATTTATTCAAACAGGATACCCTCTTGATTTACCATCTGGGAGCCTAGGAAGTTACTGCATCTATGAATACCATATGGTACACCACTGGCACTTGCTGCATATATATCTAATTTCTGCTGCTTCTTTGTATATAAGAACATGTTCTTTCACTTGCCTTTTGTTAAAGCTTTAGTTGTTTCAATATAAATGAAGCTTTGCTAAACAAATTTGTCAATGGTCTTGAGATTATTGGATGCTTCATCTGTATGCTAGTAGTAGGCTGTTATGATTTTGACTTAAAGGGATGGACGGGAGAGTTTTTCATTATGGTTGCTAATATTATCATATGTAATATGCTTACTAAACTTTTTTCTTTTAATTCCATGTAACAGCCTTGTTCGATGGGCTTTGCCACTGGTGGAAAAACATTCTTTCTATGGGGAGGGTGCATGATGGTAAGTAACTTCTACCATTTTTACAAAATTTGGGTATTGCCTAATAGAACTTTTGTTCTAACTATGTTGATTGTCTGCAGATGCATGCTGATGACTTTAGACAAGACAGATATGGTGTAGTTTCAGGACTTAGAGATGGCGGATACTCTGATGATATGACTCTTGCAGCTATATCTGGTATATCTTTGATTCTGTTTTCAAAAGTTTTCTTAAAAGGTTATCATTATGTAATGCAGCAATATCAGTATTGTGCATTGAAAGTGGTGGTTAAAGGTGGCTCTTTAGCCACCTAAGGTTAGCTTAGATGGTAAGGATGTGGTGGGTCATGGGTTTTTTTTTTTATTTGGGGGGGGGGGGTAGGGGTCTGGGATTCAAACCCCTCTGACATAACCAAAAAGTAAATGGCTTTTTGTAGTATATGACATTTGTATCTAAGAGAAATTCTGCTTGTTCTTGCACGCTGTTTATACATGCACATTTTGTAGGAAACTTGTCAATGTAGGACAGGTAGGAAATAAAGGAGGGAGAAGGATAAGGAGTGAGAGATGGAAAGACAGGAGGGAGAATTAGGGAGGAAGAGGGAAAGAAGAGAGTGAATTTAAAATTTCAAAATTATATTCAGAAGGAAAAAAGTTCTAACAATTGAGGAAACTCTAGGGCTATTTATAGAGACTTAGGTGCAATTATTTAAAACAATGAATATCTAAACTTATCCTACTTATGATTCTAAATCCTAATTCAAATTAAATTAAAATTTAACTTTTTAGAGTAAAGATAATCAATAAATCTCGGTAAGCTTAATTAAGGTCTAGGTTTTTCCTAGGACTAGCATAGCCATTCACCATCACCTTTCTTGGAAGTAGGTTTCTTTTGGTTGATATTTTCTTCAGTAAATTGTTTGTTTAAGAAAGTGGTCCTTATTTCTGTTTTTCATGTTTTATCCTGCAGAGGTCCTAATTTCTGTCTCTCATGTTTTATCTTGCAGAGGTCCTTATGTATGTTTTATTTCGTTTCTAGTTTTTTATTATGTTTTCTCTTTCAGGAGCTCACAAAAGGCTCATTACGTCTCCTCCAGTTGCTGTCTTTCCACATCCCCTTGCAAGTGATCTCAATTTTGGAAGGTTTGTAATTGTTTATTTTAAACCAATATGTCAAAGTAACTATCTGTACCCTTTGATCCATTGGACAAACCGAGTGATGCTCTATGTTTATGGAAAATTGTCTTGTATCTTGTTTATTATAATTGTATGCCTTTTTTTTTTTTTTAAATGTACAGGTACTGGAATTATTTGAGGAAACAGACTTTTGTTTTGGAGTCATATACAACAAATGTGAACTGGATGATGAACCGTGCACTATTTACTTCCCACTGCTATCTGTCTTGGGGATTTGTGGCACCATATCTTATGGCAACAATTCATGTTGTGGCAGCACTTAGATCTCATGTTAAAGGATACTCACTCGAAGAAGTGACTCACACTTCTGTTGGTGAGCCCCTTACTTTTACTGTCTAAATAGTTCTTAATTTCGATTTAAATGTAACCAGAGTTAGTATTCTGATGCTGAATGAAGTTTACTATTAAACTATTGGCTAAAGTCATTGAGATTCTAATTGTGTTCTTAATCCCATCTTGAGTTTGTCTGTTATTTTACAAACAGAATGTGAAATGTCTGGCAATTATTTGTGCATGATGTAAGGTTTAGGGGGTTATTTGCATGTAACATTAAGTTGAGGGGATTGTCTACACAAAAAATAAGCTCTGTAAGAGCTCAACATCATTGATATATCGCACTCTATTAGGAATACAGCAGACTATCCCCTTTTCCCGGGTGGTCTACTGCACAAGGAAATTATTTGCAAGTGTATTGGAGTTCATTGCTAGTTTTGTATGTTAGAGGATTATCTTCACATGACTTAAAATTCAGCCTTACCTAATTTTAAGTGTAAGGACTTGTTGTTCATCAAATAATCATGAGTTTGAGGCTTTATGTTAAAACGCACAGACTATTAAGTAATACACTTCTGTGGAACAATATCTATAGAAAAAAAAGAAAGAAAGCAAATTGTGTCAGCTAATATACTGTGAAGTATTGGGTCGATTAATTTGTGCCAGTAATTCCAGTACATGTACATACGCAATTTAATTTGAACTATGGAATCCCCTTATAGTTGCATTTGAATTTATACATTTCCGATGTGTAGACAAAACCTGTAAAGAAGAAATTAAAAGTTGGAGAAATGCACTGTTTGGTCGAACTTTTTGTTTTGAACTTAACATTTTAGTTCTTGTATTTTTTATGTATTTTCTTTGCCCAGGGTTATCACTGGTGAGCTTACAAGCCATATGCACTATAATAGAACTTCTTTCAATGTGGAACTTGACAAGGATTGAAGTTCAATTATGCAACATGTTGTCTCCAGAGGCACCCCAACTTTCTCTTGCTTCCTACAATTGGTTTCTTGTGAGTATATTGGCTTGCTTCCCGCGTTATCTTTATTTAACCCGATGTCTTGTATTGTACTCTTTCATTTCACCTGAGCTGTACAGGCTTTCTGGTAAACCTTAACTAGCCAGCCTTTGACTTAAGTTTGTGGGATTGTTTATGATAATTTTCAATGCTAACAGTGACTCAGTGATTTAGGACTTCAAATTAAAAACGGTTGATGCAGAAATAGACAGATGCACTTCTAAATTGAATCGAATTTGACAAAAGAGTAGGCATTCTTGCTAACGTAGGTGTATACATGAGACATGACACATGGGCCTGAAGTAAAACTTATCAAAATGCAAGGGTAAAGGATTATGTAGAAAAAATCATGAGGGAACTTGTGTGAATAAACGTTGAAAGAGCATGTAAAATTTAAATATAACCTGCCAGATAGCTAAAGGAAGTGACTTGTCTGATTATTGATTGGCAAAGTAATGAATTTATTCCTCCCCAAAAAGTAATTTGTTATTTATTGAGCAGGTGTTCATTGCAATGCTGGTGGATAATTTTCTATACCCTATCTCTGCAATTCGTTCTCATTTTTCTCAGTCTATCAATTGGTCAGGCATTCGGTATTATTTGAAAGATGGAAAAATAAGCAAGGTAAGTTGGTCAAGGCTTTATTTTTAATTGTCAGTAATTTTTTTTTCTAGCTCGCCTATTTTTGCCGACCGCAGAATTGTATGCTATTTGAGTACTAGACTAGTGTCGTTGGGCTTGTCTAGCATGTTTTGGGTTCAATCCTTCACCTTCAATTTAGAGAAGGTAAAACAGGTCAGCCTGTCGGCTACGGGCCGGTCTGTCGCTGGCGGTCAAGCTCAAATACCTGCATTTTGGCAGGCCACCTTTTTTTATAAAAAAAAATTTCATATTTTTTACACATAATATTTTTTAACTTGGATTTGAAGTATTTTTTTCATTTTTTTAATGCTTAAAATGAAATATTCTTTTTTACAAATTTAATTTATAAAAATACATCACAAATTGGACGTAAAACATCTAATTTAAATTTCAAACAATACAATTTAAACATGTATAATACATTTCATAAGGTTGAATTCAAACATTACAATTTAAATTAAATATAAACCATAAATCAAATTATCAACAATCATCCAAAATTAATTAGGTTTATATTATAATTAGAAGTTGTTCACATATATTTTTTATTAATCAATTTTATTTTATTTTTTAAAAAAAGGTTATTGGACCCAACTTGCAGATTGGCGGGTTATCCCACCGTGGGTTGGGCTAAAAAGGCCTGCCAAATTTTAGACCTACCACTCTTTTGGCAGGTTGGCCTGCAAGCTCAACCCATATTACCGTCTGGATTTGCCATGTACCTAAAAAATTCCTCTTTTTTATTTATGAAGTCGTTGAATTTGGAAATCCTGATTGAGATTATGTTCTTTGTTCTTACTGATGAATGGCTTTCAGGCTAGCCGTTGATATTTCTGTTTCTAGCTGTTTATGCATGAATAAAATTATTGAATGAGCCTTCTGGTTAATAATTTATCCAAAGATCTGGGTATTAATAAAGCACAATAGCATTGTGTAATATATGTAATTGACTCCACCTAAAATGATAAAACTTGTTTATGCACCAATGCATCAATTTTTCTAGACAAAAATGATTTTGTGTATTGTGCACAGATTGAAAGAACTGAGAGAAGCAAGGATATGGATCCGGTATTCACAGACTTGGGAGGAAAACATTTATACGGCAAGAAAGGTTTACCAGCTAGAGGTTCATTCCTTAATTCTTTGTCCCGAAGTTTGGCACAATGGCGTCAACCCAAAAAGTTTGATAACTAGGAAATGCTTCATTTTGTGTATCCACTATTTTAGGTTTTGTGGGCAGCACGAGCTTTAGGAAGTATATGGTTGTTGGGTTGGGTTGACCAATTGGTCATATTTATTGTCAGATGCATTCATGATTTATTCATTGATTTTTAAGTGTGTTAGGAAATCCTAGATCCATTCAGTCCATCATTCTTCAACTCCATCCCCCTTCCTATTTAGGGTTCATCTTGTAATTGTAACGATTCAGTTCTCAATTTATACACACCTTGCACAAATATCCCATGCATTTGAAAAATTACTTGTAACAATTTTTGGTTCTGACTTGTATGCAAATGGCATTGTCCACTTGTGCGTTTTGCAAGAAGGTTTAGGTGCTCAAAAGCTCTAGTGCAGTCTGTTTTTGATTAATTTTTAAATTTGAACAATCTACTCTTTCTTTCAATCCCTACCACAAACAGAATGGACTTAGAATAAAAAAAAAAGTCCTTGAATCCGCTCAATCAGGGCATGAGTAACGAATCAATAGAAGAAGACAGATTTAGTACAAGTAGTGTAGCAACAAATAAATGGAAATAAATGATTTGTCACAAAATAAACAAGCAATTACCAAAAAGTCCTAATGAAAATATTTTAATTACCGAAATGTTTCAGTTAACATATTGGTAACTAAACATTATAATAATGATTAGGTTATGTGGGGTCATATTTAAAGAAATAAGCAAAAGAAATACCAATAGTTATATTATCAATCAATCATAAATTTAAATAACCATAATATTATGAATCTAACAAGATAAAAAAATGTGTCTAATAATGAATATCAAATCAATGATAACATTAATTGTAATCATATCACAATTTTACATTAGTATGTTATTAAAAAAATATTAATCTTTTAGTTTTTATAATTTTTACTAACTTATAGCTTATTTTTTTAAATATGACCTGATATAACCTAATCTTTACTGTAATGTTTAGTTACCAATATGTCAACTGAATGCTTTTAAGTTCTATTAAACATTTTGGTAATTACAATATTTTTATTAGGATTTTTTGGTAATTGCATGTTTATTTATGACAAACCATTTATTTTCATTTATTTGTTGCTACACTTTTATTGTTTTTTGATAAAATTTGTTGATACACTTTTTTTTTTTGATAAGATTTGTTGCTGCACTATTTGTACTAAATTTGTCTTCTTAGATTCATAATATTATGGTTATTTATATTTATGATTGATTGATATTATATTCTTTTGTCGGGTATATATAAACCCTATTCAAGCATATTAATTAACCGTCACTTAACATTTCACTAATCAAACATTAATTAGGTCAGCCGGATTGTTTTCGCATAAGTTGTCCAAACGCCCCTCGCCGACGCAAGAAGTCGAGCATGATGGAAGAAGGGACGAAGCTAAGCATCTACAGAGCAGCGAGAACCATAAAGCGAAAAGATAATACTCTCTACAATGCGTTGAGATCAATATACGAAGACTCCATTTTTGTGGGTGAGATCATTCAGCTATGGCCCGACCTCCCTCTTCTCGCCAACCTTCGTTGCGGTCTCTGGTATTCCCCCAGATTTCACTCCACCTGTTACTTCAAGTCCACCGATGGCCACAACAACAATTGGTCCTTCAACACCTCTCGCCTCAATCTCCATGTTGCTCACCTTGCTGGTACAATGACCCCCGTTTTCTTTTTCTCTTTCCCGGTACTGTTTGATTGGATGCAAAACACTGTCAATGAAAAGAGAAAAGAAATTTTGTATTTTCCAATACATGTAATACTTTTCACTGAGCTTCTGTTTGTTGAGAAAATTAGGAAAAGGTTTCTCCCTTCCTCTTTACTTGTTTGTATGCAAGTTGTTGCTAATTTTATAGTTATTTCTTCTTCTTCTTCTTTTTTTTAAAAGCGATTCTCTATGCTGAGTTTGATGGAAATCTAACTTCGTCGCCCCCATTTAATATGCCTTTTCTTTTGTGTTATAGTTTTTTTTTAAAAAAAAATTTTTTGGGTCGATAATGATTCGGTAGGACAGAAGGGAGGTTGTTTCATTGCTGATTCCACCCGAAGAGGAAAGAGGTTTCCAGATAGCATGTCAAAAACAATACCCATCTGGACGTGTGTTTTGAATCGAGCGATCTGGGATTTCAGGAAGAAAGTTCACGGTAAAGATACTTCAAGTTCAACCAATGGAGTAAGTAGTTGTAACTCTTGAAACAACTAAATTAATGGTTCTATGAATATATTGTATTTCTAAAATGCTGATCATAAGCTATTTAGCTTACACTTACAACTTGTTTGGTACAAAATAGGAACGTGAAAGATAATGGGAAGGTAAAAACTCTCTCCCACAAACATGGAGCTCTCTTTCTACCTAAGCTATTTTGCCTTCTACCAAACACAATAAAATTTCGTTCCATGTGCCAAATACATTCTTAATGCCTCACAGTAGACCTGTTTCTTTTGAATTATAGTGATGTTTGTTGTCATGATCAGCAAATAGTTGATGGCTACATTCTATTGCTTGGAGCAATGTTTTTTTGGTACAGGCCAGTAGAGAGAGAGAGAGAGAGAGAGAACTCGAATCTTATTTCACTAAAATGCCACCGTTACACTTCCCGTCTATTTATATTGTTCAAAAGAACCTTCTATTGCTGAACTGAAATAACAAGTTGCTAACAGAATAACACGTGATTGCTAACAGAATACCACAATGCATTCAAGTAAGGGTGACATGTAATTGCAAGGAGAAATGACACGTAACATTTTTGGCAATGACAATGAATTTCGTCAATACTCTGTTTTGGTATAGTAAATAATAGTTTTGGTATATTACTATGGATATTTCATCTGTATGGTTATCTATATGTTGTCCTTACAATCTCTTCTGTTTAACTGCCTTCATTAACAGCATAAAAGTGCTCATAATCAATGTCATGACATTATGGGAGAGGAATCCCTTGCCTGGGATTGTTCCTTGCATCTTCCTCTGTGGGTTTCTGAAACTGAGAGAGCTTCCATTGAGGAACGCCTTGAAGAATGGACTGAAAGGTTGAAAGAAAGTGGAGCTGATATTGCTTCTCTTTCAGCATGCTTGAAGAAGCCCTTACGCCCTCTGTGGATTTCACAGAGAACTCTCATCTGGATAAATGAAGTGCCTGACCATGATTCTTGGGATTTTACACCCATCATACTCGTGTCTGCGTCTTCCTCAACTGGCATAAGTCAGCACAGGACTACCTCTGAGTTTAGCTGGAGTTATATACCAGGTGCTGGAGATGATGAAGAAAGTTGGGCAAGGGGTTTATCTCCTAATCTTTTTTGGAATAATGTCTATGATATTGTAAACTCTGGGCCTGAAGTGTGTAATCAGAAAGTTGCAGATATGGTTGAAAAGAGTAGAGTATATCGTTCTTACAGAGGAGAGATTGCCCCACAGATCACAGTCAAGTCTCTTAAACCATCTTCTCTATCGCATGATGAATTGTCAGTATCTTCTGATGTTTCAAACATGGATTTTGACATGTTGAGGTCTTCTGATGAAGATTCTACAATATCTTGGCTAGGTTCAACGAATCTTTCTCTTGGAACTTCTCAATGTGGTATGCACAGTGAACGATGTCCTTTATATCATTATCTAGTGCATGTTTATGAGGGACGCCCAACCTTCATGACAGTACTTTAATTGTGGAGGTTTTAGTTCAAGTGACCAGTGCTTCTCTTTCTTATTGGTTCATTTCTGTTTATTTTTGGTACAGCTGCAGAAGTACCTGATGTTGATTGCATATTGAATTGTGATCATGAGTCCATCTCTGCCCCTGTTTACAGTGAAGAAGCATATCTGCATCTTCCCATAGTTGTGAGTATATAGTGGAAGGAAAATTTTCTTCCATCATTTCATAGCGGGAACTTCTTCTTATCTTAGTTTTCTGATGTCCAGACTTCAAAGTATGATCGGTTTTCATTGTTAAAGAATCTTCCTGCTGCGGTGAGCTTTGCTAAGTTGAATCTAAGCGAAGAGAAGCGACTTCTGGTTTGCTGTTCTAATGGTAAAGGCTCTTAAGAGCTTTCTCACTCACTCTCACAGTTATTTAGTTTTGTTAGTTGTATTAATCAATTCATATTTGGGTCATCCTTAATCAGTTGATTCCTAACAGTTTAATTTGACAATTCAGTTACCGAAACAAGAATTTGTACATAACGAAATTCAACATCGATTTTTAGTTTGTTTAGGTTTTGAGAACTTGGTCATCCTTGATAGCACTGCATTTAAAATGTTAGATGTGTTTGTAATGATTGAGCGAGTATTCAGAATTTCATATTAGCTTTTGGCACGCTTTTCAACTTTATAGTTCTTAACTTCCTTTTATATCTTGGCTTATCTTTTGGATGCATGACCTTCCATTCTCCTGCAAAGATCTATGGATAAGCACATCATTTTAATCTCTATCTATTCAACCTTACCATTATTTCCTACTTAACATACTTTTTTATTGCTTTTCAGGGGAAGATATTAGTGTATGCGTTTGTTTAGCAATTTTTATCTCATTATTTAATGACGAAGGTACATGTCTGTGCTTTGCATTAGATACTGAAGATTATTGTTTAAGCTCATCTCTCATAGTATAAGATCAACACTTCCTCGGATCTTATGGTTCTTAAGAAATTCAAATATCTAAAGTTGATACATGATAAGGGAGTGAAAGAAGAAGAATGGCGAGAAGATGCTAATGTTTTTACTCAGCAGTGAATGATTTACTGTTCAATATATAACAAGGGCCACCGTTGCCATATATGAAAAGCCAGTGATTTTAGTCAACAATCGATAAACACAGGAAACATAAGTAAATCACATTCATAAATCACCTTTATAAGGTCCTAAAGCTAAATTCTTAAGTCTATGCGTAACATAAGTTTTCCTCTCTTTGAAGTATGAAATACAGCATGCTTCTGTTTGAGAGCGTAAGGTAAACTATCTTTAGGTGCTTAAGTTGGCCACTTGGGCTCTGTCCTTATTTACTTTAAAGCTTTTGCAGCGGATTAAAATTTAAGTAAAACTTGAGACCAAAATTGTAATTTAACTTTTTGAGGAAAAACTAGTTTTTGACCAAATATTAAAATGGAATTAAATTACACATAGACTATAAGATTATGAAAATGCAGTGTTCTAGTTGGCTTTGAAGAGTTAAAT
>QFDD01010171.1:0-11105 GCA_006871305.1 Vachellia collinsii
TATATATATATATATATATGAGAGGTGCCTGACGCATAGATACATCCACACATGCAAGCAGAGACACATCGAAGGCAACACACGTAGCGACGTGAGGACACAGAGAAAAGAAGAAAAGTCAGAGCGCCGCTGGAGAAAATTCTTTGTTAAAGCAACGGGAAGTAGAAACGCAAGAGTGCTAGGCACACCTGGGGATAATTCATCTTCGTTTTCGGCTGCATCTTTCTTCTTTCTTTTATTCTGAATATTATTATTATGGATTTGGTTAAAGCAATGTGTTTTGACTAATTTTCTTTAGATCTAGAGTAGCTATGAACTGGTTCAAAGACTTGAACATATTTAAACCATTCATTTATGTTTAATTTGAATTTTGTTTATTCAGTTTAAATTTTATTGTCTATTTAATGCATGATTAACATTGAATATGAATGTAGGGAATTTAGATTAATCTTAAGAGTTGGGAGAGGGATCTTAATTTGACTTTTAAGCTGAGTAATGTGATATTAGAATATATTCTAATTTGTCTTTAGAATAGGAATATACCTACGGAATTCATAATCATATTAGAGTAAAATTGTTCTAGTTAATAGTTGTTTAAGGAATAATAGTTTTAATTTGAGATAGGGCTGTAGATGATCGGAAAATATTACATCTATTTATATTCTAGATTAATAATTAAAATTTAAATATATTTATTTAGATAATTACATACCCTAAAACTTAAAGAAATGATTATTCACTATAGGTTGTTTGTGTCAATTAATATTTTTTAACATATTAGAATTAATATAGTAGTGCATTTGAATCTATATTTTCATTATTCGTATTTTGATTTGATTTGTTCAGCTTAAACAATTGTTTGTTAACTATTCATGAAAATCAAAACTCCTCATCTAAATTTCCTACCTCCTACCCTTCTGTCTGTAGCAGTTCATTGTTTCGCTGATGAAGCATCTATTCATATCTGATACTATTCTGTATATTGCGCCATGTCAATGTTGTGCTTTTCAAGCTGAATTTTGATATGATTTTTGAATTATGCCTGCAGTGTAATTGCCATCAGTAAAAGATCTTTTGGAGGCGTCTTTTGTCATTTCAATGGGTAGCTCTTGGGCCTCTTGGACGAAGCTCTTGCAGTTGAGCTGTGTTTGCATGCAGGACCTTTTGTATCAAAGAAATGTGAAGCTTGAATGAAGTTTACTGAAGACGTTGAATAATGTGTAATTTTGTATACCAAGTTTAAAATATTCCCTCGTAGGGTTTCCCAATTCAAAAGTTGGCGTAAATGGTTATCCTGAAATATCTTACAGGATGATTAAGGTATATGTATAACTGACATGTTGATTCCGTAATCCATTTTTGTTATCCTTGGAAATGGTTATTTGTGGATGTTATTGGTATTCTCTGAACCTGCAAGGATTTTGTCTGTCTGTAGGTTAGGATTTTACACGCTGCAAGTAATGTTCCCTCTGTTTATATCATACTGTGTGCTGTAAATTCTTACAATATCTAGTGTTTAATTTATTGCCCCTGCTTTTGTTGTTAGTTACTGCTGCATGCTTAACGGCTTTATTCTCTTACTAGATTCTTCCGGGGACCAGATATCTTTTACACCAACCAAGGAGGTAGTAGTCCAGACAAAGGCTGTCTCATATTTACGACAGAGTAAAATAACGTTTGTGTCATGTTAATTAGTTGGTGGTTGGGTTCCTCAAGAAATAGGCTAACCGGAATGGAATGTGTGCAGGGGAACTCTGAAAATTCAGGTAGTGGAGGCTATATTTCATCCTGGTCCGAGTGTATCGAGTTTGAGCCCACTGCAAAGCCACACCCCTCCCAGTGGAATTTCTCTAATCGGCGTTCTTTATTCATCTCCAACCCTTTCATCCTTTGTCCCTTTTCGACCTTGGTCATACTAGAGTAGTAGCCTTTGGACCTGCAGTGCAATGAGTTCCACATCAAGAAGGTTTCCTTGTAAAAGGAGCCTTATAAGGTCTTAGGTTTTCCAATTCCAATAGCTAGCTTTTACGGAACGTTCTGCCCGGAGGGGTTGACCAGCAAAAGGCTGAGTGAAGCGTTAAGTGAAGTGTCGTAGAGTGAAGTCGTCGAAACATCGGCTCTTAAGTGAGGTGCATTGTAACAAGTCCCACATTGGGAATGTTTGCTTGAAAGAGAGGCCTTATAAGGATTAGATTCCCCAACTCCAATAGCTAGTTTTTGGGGTGTGGTTTTCCCAAGGACTTGTCCTCGTTCCAAATATTGTAACGAGTCTCACATCAAAGAGGTTTCCTTGCAAAAGAAGCCTTATAAAACCTTGGATTTTCCAACTCCAACAGCTAACTTTTGGGGTGTAGTTCTTTCAAGGACTTGTGCTCGTTACAAATGGTGTTTTCATTGAGAGACGACCAACAGGAGAGGGCTACCTGTGGAAAGTTTTGATTGGAGAAGCTTACCAGCAAAAGTCTGAGTGAAGCGCCGAATGAAGTGTCATAAAGTAGAGCCGCCGGGACGTTGGCTCTCGAGAGGGGTGCATTGTAACGAGTTCCACATCGGAGAGGTCTCTTGTATAAGACCCATCTTTCAAGCAAACGTCCCTGATACTGGTGAGCCCCTCCGGTCAGAACCCTCCATAGATAACCCTCTCTTGTTGGTCATCTCTCAATGAAAGCATTATTTGTAACGAGCACAAGTCCTTATGAGAACCACACCCTAAAAGCTAGTTGTTGGAGTTGAGAAATATAAGGCCTTATAAGGTTTCTTTTGCAAGGAAACCTTCCCAATGTAGGACTCGTTACAATATTTGTCACAAGCACAAGTCCATGGGAGAACCACACCCCGAAAGCTAGCTGTTGGAGTTGGGGAATCCAATGCCTTATAAGGCCCTTCTTTCAAACAAACATTCCCAATGTGGGATTTGTTACAATGCAGCCCCTTTGAGAGCCGACGTCCCGATAGCTCCACTCTACACTTCACTCGACGCTTCACTCAGCTTCTTACTAGTCAACCCCTTCGGTTAGAATCCTCTGCAAGTAGCCCTCTCCTGTTGGTCTTCTCTCAATGAAAGAACCATTTGTAACCAATACAAGCCTTTGGAAGAATCACATCCCAAAAGTTAACTTTGGAATTGGGGAACCCAAGACCTTATAAGGTTTCTAAAACCTCCATAATATGGTACTCGTTACATGCAATTACAGATTTTCCAGAGTTTGATGGTTCCAATCTGGTCTGAATGCTCATCATTATAGTAGTGCAAGCAGCAGTCTTGATTTTGTAGATGTTTCTGAATCATTTGAATCTGAAATATCTGGTTGCCCATGAATTCCTTCAGATGGATTACATGCAGCTTGTGCAAACAATTTCTATCTCATAGATCGACTTGGAGTGCCCATCGAATTGTCAAAAGTGTTGACATGCCTGCAACAGCGGTCTTCCTTGTCATCATGTATTTCATGCTGGATGCCTACCCATGGACATGGAATAATGATCCACCCTGTCCTATCCATGCCGAAGGAAAATTGCCTTGATCAAAGGGGTAATTTGAGAACAAGGAACAATATTCCAAGACATGGTTCATTTTTTGAGGATGAACCCTCAAGACGTCGGGGCTGTGTGCATGTGGTTTATTCTGTTGATGGGGCTCTGCACCCCCTACCACCACGTATCGCCATGTCATGACTCAATAGGAATGGCATAAGAAAGAATCTTGCTTCGAAATGTGCTTTAAGCAATGAATTTCTAGTTAAATTGAGTAAAAGTGGACCTTATTCTTCGCAGCCATTCATTGGAGGCTAGGCTGACAAGGAAGCAATGGTTAAGGTTATGGCAGGCCCAAATAAGAGGCAATTAGATATGTCATGAAAATTGGGGTTGGAGTAAGTTACTCGTAACATCTTGAATTAAGGTTCAAATCCCTGCTGAAAAAGTGTATATCAATGTCTGAAATAGAATTGATTTCAATAAAAAGATACTTGTGCTTTACCAAGAAATTGAAAGCTTGGTAATTCCTAACTTGGCCACGGCCTGGTGTATATATGGTTTGGTTGTATGTTAATTACAATTGGGACTGAACCCTTGGTTTCTTCATGCATTTTTCTTTTTGATCTATTGTTTACATTTTCCAACACATTCTGCACTTTGTGCGTGAAAATAAAATCTTTTATTGTTGGAAACATGCTTGAGGAACGATGGAGCTGATACAATTTTGCCCAACTTCGGGTGGTGGTCTACTTAGTGACATTTGCTTAATTTGAGCCCATTATCTGCTTGATATATTCTGCCATTTCTGCTACTGAGATTGGGTGTTCTTGATAGGTTACTACTGTATGGGCCTTACAGCACCCAATAGGAGTGTCAAGCTGCTTGGTTTGGCCTTTTCTTTATTTTGGCTGCATTAAGGGTCCATTTGGTACAAAAATGAAGTAGAAAGGGAAATGAAAATGGATTTTCTTTTAGGCATGAAATATAAAAAGCTCTCTAAAGTTCAATTGGGTTTTGCACAGGGCCTGGTTCTCTCCCACGCTGGCAAAAGCCCAAAAGTTCAGTCGAAAGGCTATGGGTTCCAACTCCCTGAGTGAGCATTCCTAGCCTTCCAATCAAACAGATTAAACTTTAAATTTATTAGAGTTCAAGCAATAATAAATGGAGATGATACACACAACACTTGGTTAGTTTGGATAAGTTAGGGCAAACGGATTGAACATGCATGTTCGATAGAAAAAAATCGTGAGTTGGTTCATCTGGTTCATACAATTAATTTGACAAAATATTAGTGAAAAATAAAACAAAATCAAAACTTTTCAAGGGTTAGAGGATTTCTTTTAACAATTCTTTATGTCCTGTAAAGTAATGCTAATCTTACTTTTCTAACCATAACAAGTAGTGCTTGGCACACTTTA
The DNA here is from genome assembly GCA_006871305.1 of Vachellia collinsii. Lineage (NCBI taxonomy): Eukaryota > Viridiplantae > Streptophyta > Magnoliopsida > Fabales > Fabaceae > Vachellia > Vachellia collinsii. The sequence goes on from QFDD01010171.1 coordinate 4,896, forward strand.
TTTTTTGGTGCAAAACTTTTTTTCCTTTTGGAAGCAAAATGCATTGCTGCACTATGACTCCATCCTTCATTTTCATGTTGCTTGATTTATTAAATGTCTTCTCATTTTCTCTCCGTTATGTGATTTCTTGTTGTATTCTGTACATCATGCTCTTCCTTTGCAATTCAAACATCTTCATTCATTACTTTGATTCATTACTCTCTCTCATTTGATCCATTTAGAAGTAATTAGAAATCAAGACTAAAAAAAAAATGCATGGTGAAAATAGCCGGATCATATATTTTATTTATGCCTTAGTGTCTTCTGAACCAGCATTGGCATTTGTCTGATAAGGAATACAAGGTTATGATTGCACCTCAAAGAAAAGACAACAATCACGAGAAGCATCCTATGCTCATATTCAAATTCCTCATCCATCCTTATTACCTTTCCTGAGGTTGAAGAAGGTACACCAATGTGCTCAGCTACCTCCCAATATGGGGCCTATCAAGATGAAACCTTGTTGCTGATATGAGTCTCAAATGATATGAGAGAGAACTTTTGAATAGAAAGCAAAGGAAAGAATCACATGATTTTTATGATACAAAGTTTGAAACTTGAACCAAGATACAGGCCTATTCCTCTGTTGTGTAATAGTGGGTCCTCTGCTTAGGATACTTCACGTTATGTGTTGCATATAAAAGGTCCATTCCTGAACCAACTTGTTTACCATAGTGCCTTGCTTTCTTTAATTTAACAAGGACCCAAACCCAATGGCCTCATTTCTCAAAGGCCATTCAAAAATATTAACTGAGAGAGGCTGATGGAGCACAATTTTAATGCACACTTGAAGAAGAAGGGACCATTATGGTAGCTTTCTGGTGTTCAATCCACATAGTGAGCCAAACATGATAAACTATTGTGTCTGCTACGTCCATTCATGGCTTCACATGCCATTGATTTTTCTTTTGTGAGAAGGTTTCTTCTTTCCCACTGGCCATGTTCTTAGCAAAATGTCGTTTTCCTTCAATTTGCAATAATATGAGACAGTGACTCCCTCCTAAAGTGCATTCAGTAAGGTACATTGTTCATCTCTGCTTGTATTTCTGTCTCTCACTGCCAATTGACATACTATTTTCGTATAGTTAGATGTGATTGAGTTTGCAAGTAACAATGTTCTTGCCAATTTAATCTCATTAAATGGGTCTTCATTTATGTTTAGTATCCGGAAAAAATAAGCCTTCAGTTCTAAATAAAGTATTAGGCATACGAACCTTTAAATATTACTCCCTCCATTCTTTTTTATAAGAATAAGCTATGCCATGTAACTTGTTCTTATTTATAAGAGATATTTAGATGATGTCTCAAATTTTCTTTGTTGAATTCCTATGTTACCCCAGTTTAATTACCCGTATTAATATCATTGCATTTATTATATTCACTCACATTCTCTCCCACCACATATTCTAGTTCTTTCACATTTCTTTTTTTTCCCACTTTTATTATTCTCTCTCTTATATTTTCTCTCCCCATAAATAAGAGTATTTTTAGGGAAAAAATTGTTACAATTGTTACATATTTATTGTTTCTAACTAATTTTAACTAACTTTCTTGTCAACGTGATGAAGTTAGATGTTTCTTATCAAATAGAATAGAGTGATTACATTCGGAAGGAAAAAGAATGATGTAGGGGCTATAGTTTTGGGTGTGGTGGTAAGTGCTCCTTCCTAAGATTATAAGTAACCTTATTATCATCTCATTTGGCAACAAACATGGCCGAATGAGTTCATCAGATTCAAGAGATCCACTAACTTGCATGCAAACTGCCTCTTAATGATTATATGACTTCCTTGAAAAATCCTGACACATTAATTATTACTCGCTGGGATTATAACAGCAGACCCTTTATAGATGCTCTCATAACCTTGAAATTATTCATAATATCAAAACTTCATGATCCAATGCAATTGCACACATTATCCGAGAGACATTAATCCAAGAGATTTTAAACTAAAAAAAAAAATTCTATGGTATTGTTATTAACTGGAAAGCATGTGCTCTACTAGCTCCACGTGAATAATAAGAGAAGGTTGCTTGAAAGTTACTTTTCATTCATAATTTTAATAAAGAAAGCTATGTGTGAGTGTGTTGACTGATGCCCTTCTCCATGTGGGAGAATAGTTCAAAAGCACTACTTATTAAGAGATAGAAAGGTCTCTCCAATTTTTCTCTAAAGCTAAGATTAATGGATACCTCATTTTGATAGCTAATTAGCCAAGGAGTCATGAAGGTGCTTAAGCATTATATATACAGACTTAGACGATGAAAGTGTTGTATTGTGTTAGGTTGTCAAAGGAGGTGGGGTTTGTGCTTTTCTTTTCTTTTCTTTTTTCTTTTCTTTAATCTCATTAGTGCTTTGCTTTGCTTTCATACATACTAGCCTCATAATATTGGCTCTCATATTATTATTTATCCCCTTTAATCTTTACTTTTTGTTTCTTTTTTTTTTTATAATTATATACACATATTTTTTTGCTAAGTATAAATATCCACCTACTGAAAGCACTCTCTAACACTAAATATGGATACATCTCTTAAAAGAAATTCAGATATTGGTTTATCACATTATAAAGGAATAACTCATTTCGTTAAACCTTACTCCCATTGATACTGATGCCATAGTTGATTACCTGTATTGACGGTGAGATCAAAGCTCTATACAATTAATCATGAATAGTGTATTTTCCTACTTCACTTTACCAAGACTTATCCACATTGTCCTTTCTTCAACATATACGTGTACCAAACTAGTTATGCTAATCCCATGTGTAATAGGTTATTTGGAACTAAATAAATATATATATATATATATCATTTATGAACTATGAGCAGTATAATCCATTTTTCTGTATAATACAAGAGAGTTAACCTCTACATGATCATTTATATAAACACTATTAATAAATCATGGATATGGTAGACAGGGGGGAATGACACTTAATTAGGTATGAAAAAGATCAATTTAATGAATTTAATTTTGTAAGAATTTCGAAACAAAATTAGTAATAAATATCGATTTAGACAGCTGCAAATATGACAATAAATAAAGCATTTTACGTCTTTTAGGTTATTCACAGGCATTGATTTGCAACTAATTATGCGAGCTTATTTGGATTAGTAATGGTAAAAGTGATTTCTGTTCCACATAACTTTTGCAAATTGAAGTTTGGATAAAAGTCAATAATTTGTCTGTATAAACTTTTATTTAAAAAAAAGTTCATTTGACATTAACTTGTTTACATTATATATTGAAAAAGTCAGTTTTAAAATGTTTAAATCAGGGGGGAAAAGTTAAAAGCCATAAATATGAAAAATGTTGCTTCAACTTTAAAAGTAGTTTTTAAGTAAAAAGACAGTTGTCGCCAAATCTTTAAAAGTCTTTAAAAAGTTAATTTAACTTTAAAAATGATTTTTAAACAAAAAGTCAATTGTCTCCAAATTTATGCCAAACATCATTTTACATGATACATGTTAGGTTCTAATTGTCATCCCCCTTTAAGTGTAAATAATGTAGGAGGAAACACATTAGGTTAAATAATGACAAAAGTGAAAAGGAATACATAAAAGGGGATGAATATGTATATTTGATTATGTACACGTAAAAGGATTTGGGATTATGAAGAAGACTTGTATTTTGGAAATGAAGTGAAAGGTGGAATGTTTATGCCACACGTAACCATAACGTATAATTAACATTCAAAAAGCTTTAGCAAAACCACACAAACACTCAAAAGACATCACTTTATTATATATATCTAATCTCTTTCGATCTTCCATATTGTCCTTTCATATATGTCATGTCACGTCTTGCCCTTGCTTTTATATGTATCTAATTAAGGTATTTCCTTTTTTTAATTTTTTGCAACATCAAATTAAGGTATTTCACACTTTACATTATATATATATATATATATATATATATTATTGTTTTTATATTCCCCTTGCATTTATATTCGATAATGAGTCACTATATATATCGTTTGGTGTTGTTTGGTTGTCCTCTAATGTAATTGGAAACATATTTAATTTGTGTATTTTCATGTTGATATTGATACACAGGTATACAAGTCTTTATAATTTCACTTTATTTTTAATTAACTTATTATAATATCTATTTTATCAGGCTTTATGTAGTTTTCTCAATTATAGATATTGATCATTCTAATTGAATGTTTGGTATGAGGGATCTAGAGAGGAGAAGAAAATGTCTAATGAGTTGGATTTAAAAAAAAACTGAATAAGTAAAGTTATAAAACTTTAAGAAATAAAATATGTGCGTAAGATAAATGAATAAGAAAAATTAATTAAAACATTTTAACCATACTTCTCTAATTTTTTTAAAACTAATTCATAAATTTTTTTCCTCCACTCTACCCTCACTTCCAAATCTCTCCTACCAAAAATCCTAATTTGTTAATTTGTAAAAGAAATAATGTTAACATACATCTAGATTAATTTTGTCAAATGGATCTAAATAAAATTAAAATCAGTCATATTAATAGATTATATATAGATGTTAGGAGATAGCTATAACTTCTGAGCTGACAAGTTTTTACGTTGATAATGAATAAATTTTATTCTATTATTTTATTTGAAAAAAATCTCTTTTTATTTTATATTTTATAGTAATTTGCATGTGTCTCAGTCATTCAGTATTTATCTCAGTTCTATCAAACACGTTATAAGTATGGTTCGGAATGTTTATTTTTGAAGGAACTTTAATAACCCGATAAAAAATTATAGAGATATAATTATCAATTAAGTAAAATTACAAGAACAGACAAATTGATCACTTTAAAAATATTTTTAACACAGTCTTCATTTAATAATACTCTTTTAGTTTAAAATAATATAAGGAAATCAACCTTAGTCCCCCTTTCAATACCATTTTAGTTATAAATAATAATTGGTTTCTCCTTGAACAATAAGATAGAGAGTACAAAGAATTTGGAAGGCATAATGAAAAATTATCAAGGCAATTATATTAATTGCTGATCTCACCCTATACGTAAACATCTATTTAATCTTTTTTCCCCCTGAAAAATGCTTATTTTTTATTTTTAAATATATTATTATTTTATCATTATTGAGATTGACATTGGAAGTCACTTTCATGTCATGTGCACGTTTAGGATCCAAACATTTCTAATGGACCCAAATGTTTCAATTTGACTATCTTCCTTTTTTTGTTTAGCCACTTGCATGAAGTTTGAAGTTATTTATACTATTACTCAGGTAAAAAAAAAAAAAAGTTATTTATACTATTGATAGTCATGAATTTAGTATGATTTTTTATAGATTTTTTTTTTCGTGAAGTATAGATTTTTATATTAAATGCTAATAGTAATGATACATGTATATGTGTGTTTGTAACAAGTTATGTTTACTAGGTCGTTAACTTATTTTTAATTTTATGTAATGTTAAAAAATGTCTCATGCATAGTGTTAAATCCCAACTCAGATTAACCCATCAAACCAAAAACTAGTGAACCATCCTTCTAATTGGTAAAGTTAAGAGTTTTTGATTGGTTGAATTTTATATTTTGTTATCTCATTACTGACCTTGAAATAACATCATTTGGAATTTAAAAAAATAGTAATCAACCGTATTTATGATTTAGTAACTTTTTTTAATTAGATCTTATGTAGTTTATACATGAATGTATCATTTACTTATATATTACTACCTTTTATTTAAATATTACTCTTTCTAAGGACTATATTTGTATATTTTATATTATTTTAATTATTTTAGGGGGCAAAATGGTTGGATAGGAAAGGAATATGGGCCGACCGATCCACATGTGGTAAGCAATGAAGCACATGGAGGGGCCCAACATCACCCAATGAGACCTTATCCACAACACAAGCTTGAAAGACCAAAATGGAAAATTGAAGGAAAAAAATATAAAAGAAAAGGAAAAAGCACAATTTACATCATTATGAGATTTCATGACATCATAAACACAAATAAATTAATTGAAGTTGACTGAAAACTTGCATAAATTAAATATTTTATATTTAAAATAAGAAAAATAATAGTCATGGGTGGGGAGGTTCTTTTTAAGTGGGGTGTACTCCAAAGTATAATTATTATATTTATTTAAATATTATAATAATATTACATGCATATTTTAATGAAAAAGAGTGAGAAATCTTTTTGGTATTGCA
>QFDD01010172.1:0-11548 GCA_006871305.1 Vachellia collinsii
TTTTTATATTTTAAATTAATGATATGATAATAATCATAGCTAGTGATAGTATAGAGAACAATAATGAAAATCGAATTAAAATTATATATTTTAAGGGTGTTTAAATCAGAGTCCACTAGGGGTCAGGTTAATTGCAATTAAAATTATATATTTAAATAAAAAATGTATTAATTCATAAGTGAATAGCACATTCATATTTAAATCATAAGTAATAATCCAACAAAACAGAGTTACTAGAACATACATATAATGTAATGCTATTTTTCTAAAGTCAAGACCATCTCATGCATTTTAGGTTCAATGAGGGAAAAAGGTATAAAACATTACCGGGTCGAATAATTCAAAACTCTTGACTTAACCAGGAAAGAAAATACTTCACCGGTTCACTGATATGACTTATTGAACAACACATGTTGAGTTTTAATACCATGACCCCTCAAATTCTTAATTTTTTCTTTGTATTATTCTATATAAATGTTATATAGCTTATTCTCTTATAAAATTGATACAAATTGAACTTCATGTATATTTTTCTTGCTAAATACATGTATAATTTATTAGAGGTAATCTCATTTAAGATATTGTTGAACGCTAAATGTGAACACGGGATTCCATCTTCATGTGTGTTAACGTCACTGATTATATCATATCGCCTGGACTAGAATGAAAAGAGGGTAGGTAGAAGGAGAAGTTCAAAGCGACCAGGATAATAAGCAAACCAACACTGTTGATGATTGATATACAATGGCAATAATTGATAATTTGATTTTTGTGTGCTTGGATTTGCTTGCTGATGGTGATTGATAACTGTCGGTGAACTTGGTGACTATGTGTTATTAGAAATTAGTGAGAACAAAGTGATCAAGATTAATATCAATTTCTAAAATTGGGCCAAACCTAACCCAATTAATGTTGTTTCCGCCAGGCTTAATCAGATTCATGAATCTCTCTACCAACGGATCAGACTCAAATCCAAAGCTTATATGTTTTGGGTTTTAATTTGGTGGATCTAATAGACTAACATCATGTTGACTTGGTCAAATCAAATGCTAGATGAGCACAATATTTTGGAAATAGAGCTAATCCCTAAGTACCGGCTTATTAGGAAGAGTAATCACACTTCACTTATGATTTGTGAGGCTTTTGATATGAGATTTATGACAATACATCTCATTTGAAAGTCGATATCCCATGCCACTTACTCTATGACATTTTACTCTCATTTTTTGTTAGTCAAAACTCTCCATGTGTAAATCTTTATACGGATCAGCCTTTTAATGAAAACACAGTGTTACGAGCACATCTCTAAAGAAAGGGTATAATCACAAATGACTAATATGAAAATCTATTGAATTCATATCGCACTTTACTTTAGTAACGCAGTCCATACACACTTTTTTGGATCAATATTTGTTACATCATTTTAATACATGTGAAATAATTATAAAAGAACTATACTTCTTTGATCACATCTATAAATTATTTCCAATATATTTCATTGGAATAAAAAAATTTAAATCTTATTAACTATACCTTAAAATTTAACAACTTTTCAACTTTATTTCTATTTAATATTCACGTTGCACTATGAGTACACATAGTACACAATAAGAAATAAAAGGTAAGAAGTAAATTTTTTTTCTCAAAGTCATGGAGTATTATATTGCCGGAGAACAAAAGGAGTACTATAAGTGAACAGGGAAAAGGAGATGAAATGAAACACCCTTTTAACAGGTTAATCATGCAGAATACTTTTTCTGATTTATAATATAAATTACTTATGAAAAAATACTTTGATCCATAATATAAATAATTTTGAGAGTAATTAATGCTATACATGCTTTATATTTTTCTTTCTCCTTCAAAACCTTATTCAATATGGTTAAAGTTGGAAAACTCCTTCAATTTAAAATATATTTAATGAGTTAGCCACTATATCTTGATTCATGTGAATTAGTTAAAATGATTTATACTGTAGATCGGAGGGAGTATCAAATTTGTTGTCTTATTGCATTTTCCTCTTCTCTATTAATGAAAGAATGAAAAGATTAGAATTGATCATAAGGAGAAGTGTGTTTCATTAAGTTGATCAGATGACATTAGCGTGAACAACACACATTAATTAAAGCCAAACCCACATAACTATGTGGTACAATACAGTAATTAAAATCACTGTCACGAGTGAGGAGAGCAAGCTGGGCCATGGCTATTAATTGTGAACATCGTCTCAATTCATGGAAGCCATTTTGTGGCAATTCTGAAAAACCTCAATTATTAATCAACCATTCTCCACTCGCTCTCCCACATCACCTTTCATTTTCTGTTTTCGACAACCTCTCCTCAATTCATCTTTCGTGAAACACACACACACTCTCTCTCTACTTCAAGATATAAGTCACTTTCAAGTTTTAACTATTTTGCTAGCATTAATGAATAGCAGGTTAACTCAGTAAATTTGTTTAACATCAACAATACCTTCTAGTTCTAGGCTTCTAAAAGGCACCATGTAATAGAGATATTATAAAAAGATCTCACGTATTAAGAACATGTACATATACGTGGAAGGGGAAAAAATAGTTAAAGGAGCTATATACCATATAAACATAAGGTCAAGAAGACAAAAATTGTCCTAATCATAGCGTTAAAATTTCATGGACGACCTCACGTAGCAAGAGGTCGAAGATTTTATGCTCAAGAATCAAAGGTATTTCCTCAAAACAACGATCGCTCCCAAACACGCCCTTATCACAACCAAACATTTGATGCACATCGTTTTCTGATAATTTGCGAAGGTTGGCCATTAATTCTGAGCACTCCTCTGTTTCACTCTTGTGATTATTGCTTTTGCTTCCTCCCTCAGCTGAAGATTCTCCTTTTGACTTTGAGGCCATTCCCTTTGTTTCCTCTGCAAAAGTTTTATAAGCCTCCAAATTAGCCACAGACATCCCACATGATTTCGTTTTTAACTATTAATTTACATTACTACTGTTGAATCCCATTGTTTAATAATCCCTATCATTCTATATATAAAGCTTCCTTTGAATTGTAATTTACCCTACAAACAGTTAACCACCAAAACTTTTCTTCCATCTTGACAAGGGATAACAAATAATTTTGCTCTAAAAGTTTTCATACAAGGTTTGTTAGTATTTGAATTTTTTGGATCAATATTGCCTTAAAAATGTTAAAAAAAATAGGGTAAAATCATCCTAACTGTTCTAAATTCCAGTGGTTCATACACAAAAACTTTTAGGATAAAATTTAACCTCACCCCTTTTGAAAACTACCCTGTCATATGCAATATGCTTTTTTGTTTAATTGAAGCATAATTTATTATGAATTTTTAATTATATAAATAACAATTTTTGGACACAATGCTGATGACTTTTTTTCTCAATATATAGAAATGAAATTGCAAATTTTTAAAATTTAGTAGTAATTTTTGGAAATGAATACTAAATTTTACCAAATATGATCACAAGTTAATTTTTCAAAATCATTATTATAACTCTAATTTTTTTTTACCGGGAAAATTGGGGGGAACTGGAGGAATCTCCCTTCGAAATAATCAGATTTTTTTTTTTTGGGCCAACAAAGTAGTATAAATCAGATTGCCAATGATATGCTTAAACTATAAAATTATAGTTTCGCGCAGTAAATCATTATATGAATTCAGAGAACAAACCTGTAAAGTTGGTTTCTTTCTGCAGTGGAAAGTTTTGTTCATCATCAGCTACGTCTAAAACTGAAACTGGACTCAGATTCTCTGAGCATCTCTGATTCTGCATCTTTTTCTTCTTGGGCGACAGCGAGGACTTGTTGCTCACGATCTTCTTTCTGAATTTGGGTTCAACAAACTCTTCATTCCTCATCCTCGGACTCATCAAACTTCCAGACCCATAATCCCTCGAAACAGAGGCTCTTCTTCTGGGCTCATTCTTCAGCTTCGAAATCTTCTTCCTTTTCTTCCTCGTCCCTTCGTTCTTCTCCTTCCTCTGTTTCTTCGATTCCTTCAAACAACCCACTTCCTGTAATTTCCTCGAGCTGTGTCGAACAACTCCGCCAGGCCTCGATTCGCGCGCAGCCGCCGTATCGACATCGTCATCCCACAAGAAAACGACGACGTCGCCGTTGTTCTTCTTCTCCGTCGGCTGAAACGACAACGACGTCGTCACAGGAACCTCACGAAACGACGACGTCCTGACACGACGATGGCTTCCTTCTTGCTCTTGGTGGGTGGGATCAAACTGGAGCAAGTAATCGATGAAGTTAACAGATTTGCTTCGGGGAACCGAGTCTGGTGCGACCCGGCTGGAGACCCTGGAGGTGCTTGGCAGCGAGTCTAAGCCCATGAGTCTGGCGACTAGACCCGGGGTAGGAGAAACTGGATTAGGCTTGTTTGGGAGGGAAGACAGTGTTTGGGGAGGAGGGAGATGGTCGGAGGGGTGGATGGAAGGAGCATTGGTGGAACGAGCACAGAGAAGGAGACGAAAGAAGCGATTGAAGCATCCTGATTTTGAGATTTCTTCTTGTTCAGCCATACTTCCAATCTTCCAAACGCAGCCTCAAGTATAGCTCAGAGAGGAACAAAGAAGAATGGAACTGATGCTTGGTGAAGAAGTAGCACAGAGGACTTGAAAACGTCTTAAAAGAGAAGCATGTTTACCGTCTGGGTAATTACACCAAATGACCCTTAGTCAACGAAAAATTACATATTCTCTCCCTCTCTTCCTTTTTTTTGTTTTTTGCCGAGATCTCTCTCTCTTCCAATGTGAGTAAGTTTTAATCCATAATGTAAGTAGTTTCCAGAGTAATTGAAGTTTATTTATCAAATTTTCCTGTGACCTCTCTCACTCTCTCTCTCTCGAAACATAGTTGAAAAAAATTTTAGATTAAGACAAGTTTAATTATTAATCTCATTTATTGATCCTCTGATTAGTTAAAATGATTTATAATATGAACCGTTAGAAGTATATGTGTAATTCTCTACTCCTATTTATAGGGTAGAGAAAATGTTTTATCTAATCCTATTCATTAGCCACCTCATCAAATTGTTCATATAAATGTACACTTATTCCCTTTATTTATTATGCGTTAAATATATTTTCATATATCATAATGGATGTTAAATAGAGAAAAATTTAGAAAGTTATTAAATTTTAAAATATAAGTAGTAAAATTTATGGTTTTTTTGTGTGCATGAAACATATTAAATAAAACCATATGAATATAAAAAGTTACGTCAATGTGGAGTTATTTAGGGATTGATGGGATATCAAAGAGATGATTTCCTTTTAGGGGTGAATAAAGGCATAGCTCTTGGAATAAAGTGTTGATTGCTGAATTACTGAGGTAGGGTTTATTTTGTTTTGGTCTTTATAGGAGAAAGGGTTGGATCAAATTGAAGCAAAAAAGCCTCGTATTTTGGATTTTAGGCATAGAATGAAATGGACAAAATGTAAGCGAAAATAGAAAGATAGGAAAATGAGTTATATCAATTATATGTTTACAAAAAATCAATAAAATCACAATACATTTCAATTTTTTTTGGGTCAAACAAGTAATAGTATTCTACTTTCCCCCACCAAACTTCAAAGCATTATACATGACCACAAAATTGAATACTATTTAATAAGTGGAGCCCCCAAAACAAAAGGAGGGCACTATATAGTAACTAGATTTTATAAAAACACCTTTTTAACTCAAAATTGGGTCGGCTCTCTAATTAATTTCAATAAGTACTGCGGTTCAATATTGTGAACAATATCGTATCAAAAAAAAAATTGTGAACAATATTATTTATTACAGATTTAAAATTCAACATGTGATATTTAAATTTATAATAATAATGATAATTAAAATGCGCCTCACGTATTTACATGGAATTTAAAATAAATTATATAATTTGTCACATGTAAATACAGTAATTCTTCATATTTTAATATTTTATATTAGTTATCAAATATTCACAAAGTAAATTTTCAACTAATCCTCTTTACTCTATGGCAATACTATCTTGGTATCCTTCTCACTAAATCATTTTAAAAAGATCAAACATGTTAAATACATTACTCTAAAGTATTTATAATTAATATTTTTTTTTATATTAATTTACCTTACTTATAAATTGATATATAAATATATATAATGATACACATAAATAAATAATTTAAAATAGGAGGAATTCTTGTAAGGTTCTAAATAAGAGAATTAATATTAGTAAAATTTCCAGAGGTTGTTAATGATAACTGCTCCAATTATTAATGAAAATTTACTAATATTAATTCTTTTACTTAATTCTCTAAGGTAATTTCTTTTTAAAATAATGTATTTAATGTCTTTGATGTTTTAAAAAAATTAACTAATCATATTAAGGTCAATGAAAGAGGAGTCATTGAGTTCGCACTGGAATTGGGCAGCCAACAGCGTACGGATTTGATGCATATTTTTGCAGAATCACAGTACGTTTTGACTCTTATCGCTCCTCTGGTCGGCCATCTCATCTCTCAACATCCAGTTAAACCTATTTTTTATTTTAAACCTCTATTTATTTAAATCTATTGCATAAAATATTTTTTAATCGATTTTTTTTACTTTTTTTTTATTTTAAACCTCTATTTATTAAAATTTTATAATCTCACTTCTTCAACTTTTTTTTTTAATTGAGTTTAAAAAAAATTTCCTCCCCCTCCCCTCCCCTCCCCTCGTGAGGAGGATGTGGTGGGGAAGGAGGGAGGAAAGGGGTACGTGTGAAACCTGTGTTGCCATTTTGGGAACAGAGAGAGGCCGACGTTGCTGACTTTGCCTTTCAGTATTTAATTCCATCTGTATTACCCCACACCGACTTTGTTGACTTCTTGGCCTTTGGGCCTTCATTCTCTAGGCCCATTTCCACTCTCCTCCCACTCTCCCTTTCCAAGCCCATCAACAACAAATCTATCACAAAAATAATTTTTTTTCACTGTAACACAAGTATCCTTGTACTGAAAATAACAATGTTCAATGTATTGTTTGGTACTAAATGTTCGTCATATTGTGATGAACTACCCATTGATACAGTTTTGCTAGACTGAAATCCCATTGGTATAAATTTTTTTTTTTAATTTTATCTTTAATTTTAAAAAAGATCTTTTCAATTTTCTGCCCCTACAGCCTAACTTTAGCTGGCACGAGTTGTGGAACTTTCCTTCTACATATTTTTCTTTCGATGTGATTATTTGAATCGATCATATTCAAACATTATCAAATTCACTTAGAGATAACCCCCTTTGAAGACATTTTTCTTTTAATTGACATTTGTTTAAGCTCAAGACCACATGTTAAAGAGAAAGAAAGCTCCTGTGACAATGGAGCAGACCTCTTTTTGGTAAATTTTGCATTTGTATATTCTCACATGTGAATTGGAGAATAGAAGGTGTGCACGCAAGGGTGCGAATAAATGAACTAGCTAGGGTCAACAGAGGATGCTTCGGTCAACCATGGTCGGCAGTAGGATTAAATTTAGATACACTGATAAGTTAAAAAATTAAATAAATTACTTAACTATAATACATACTATAAGATATATATATGTATAATTAGATTATATATCAAATTTACAAATCAAATAAATTAGTTTGAAGAAAAATGATAAATATATCAGTTAATTAGCTTATTGAATATTTCAAAAAAAAATTAACTAGCCGTTGAAGGGTTTTTCGGTCTTATCACTTATATTTTTAATTAAAATATTGTACTCCTTTTCCTCCCAAAATAGCGTTTTCTTATTTGGACAATTTAACGCTGCACTTCTCCCATAGGGGGAGGGGACCCTCACAAGCACAGGGGACACAACCCTATTTAAGCTCCTTAGGATTTTACAATGCCAAAACACATTCTTTTTTACTAATAATTGAATTAATTTTTAACATACCTAGATTAATTATTTAATTTTCACATTTCAAATGCATATATTTTTGGATCAAGGTTTAAATTCGCTTAGGGAGTTTTTTATTAGAAGTAATGTTGTCTCTCTATCTTATTGTAAAAAAAAATGTTAACATTCAACGATAATTATTTAATGATCAAACTGCAGTTGGACTTTACCATTAATAGGGAGACTAATGCTGGCCACATGAACTTTTTTGGATAATCAAATTGGTAACTAAAGTCCAAAAGCTTATAGCCCTGCTTCTATTAACGTTGTAGAAGCATATTCACTTTATTTAAAAAAAATTCATACCATATATTTATTTCATAAATTATAAATTATATTGTAAAAGTAATTTTAACCGTTAATCTAAACAAACGTTTTTATAGGTTACTATAGTATGAAAACTAATTAAAATAATGACGCAAATATAAATAAGTATGGACAAGACACTATAAAAATATTGGGGGAATAAATGAGGACCAGAATTTCGTGTAGATAACGGGAGGATCACGTGTCAAGAAATGAGTGGCTTAAAGCTTGGAAGCCCAAACTTAGTTTTGGCTTTAATTGCTTCTGTGGATGTGGTGATGCAAAGTAGTGGTGTGTAACGCTATTCAACACTCACACAATCACATGGTTCTTGTCCCTCTCTCTCTCCCTCTCTCCCTCTCTCCCCCTCTCTCTCGCTCTCTCTCTCTCTCTCTCTCTCTCTCTCTCACACACACACACGCTTCATGCATATTGCTATTTGGCCACTAGCATCCCACCACGCCCGTAGGACATTGACTTTAACACCCCTACTTCACTCATTCCCATATAACTAGGGACAAATTACTATAACGTTCAATAAAAATAATTTAATTACTTAAAAATTTTAATGACATATGAGAGATATAAATTTGTTATCATTTTTTGTAGAAGAAATTATTGCACGCTCTTCAATTTTTATCAGACTTTTGGTAATTAAATCTTTTTTTTTTTAGATTTCATACTAACTTCCTTAAATTTCCTCTGTATTTTGGACATCATATACATTCACACACCTTGGGCAAAAAAAAAAAAAAAATATACATTCACACACCCCTTATTTTCTGCATAATAAACCATGGAGTGTTAATTATGGACAGTTTAAAAACTTTTTTCTCTCTCTCATAAAAAGTGCAAGTCTGTGTGTGTGTGTGTGTAAAAGTCTGTATATTTTAGGTGCATATCCTTGAAAATGGAAGAGTTACAAGAGATATCCAATGAAGACCAATTAATATAGAAATTGGCCTACTTTGTGGAGGCACTAGGAAACTAACAGGAAATAACCTGGGTGAAAAGATACGTACATTTCATTTTATTTATTTGATTTAACAGTGAAAATTACTTTTTCAATTTGATTTACTATCTACGTTTCATTGTATCTATAAGTTTTATTTTGACTAGTGTGAACATGTTTTTTTTAATGTTACGACAAACATGGCTAATAATTTTGCCTTGCACAAGACTTTATGTGTTTAATACTATGATTAACTTATGTGGCAAACATAAGATACATAGTATGACCATAGGTATTAGGATTAGCACTCAGTTATTTAAACCAAATATTGGTGTATCAAGCCGAAGTGCAGCCAATTTTTTCTTTTGAGATTTGTATATGAAAAGAATTACTCTCTGCAGTTCCAAATGTGGAAAATATCATATTTTAGACAAAATTAAATGAGTCATCTATGCCTTTCTATTTTGACGAGGCAGCATAGATGACTTATATTTTCCTGTCTATATTTTGAGAGTTTTTCTATTTATATTTTGAGGTTATGTCAAAAAAAGTAAATAATTTACCTTGGGTATATGAGATGGGACGTGCCCAAGAAGACCCCATTCTCTGTCCTGCAAGGGAAAAAAAAACCAAAAAAGGAAGAAGGGGACAGGCTCCATGATTCTCATGGACATAGAAATTTGGAAAATGAATTAATGCATTAAACATGTTGAATGATTGACCGTAAGTTAGGAAAGTGATAGCAAATTAGCAATGTAGACCAGAGTGGGGCCCCTCTTTAAGGAAGAAATCTGAAGTGTCCTTACTTTTCAATTACATATCACAGCCATGCGATCCCTTTCTGAAAGTTATATGAGCTCCATATCATGTCCCCAATGAAAGTTACCCCATAAGGTCACATCAATTCTCTTCATTCAATATTTTCCTCTGTAATCTCTCTCTCTCTCTGTGACACACAAGTATCTTTAGGAATATCAATCCCATCATATTAATTTGATCAAAGATTTTATTGAAATTACGTCATTAAGTTAATTTAGATTTTATTCCATCATCTGCCTAAATAAAACGGGATTATTGTGTAATTTTCTTTTCAAATGCTGTACCAGAAGACTGTTATCTATCGCCTAGACATGATTCGATGCCAACTTCAACTCAATGCCACCGTTCTACCGCAATAAATATATATAATTGATTTGATCAGTGGGGGAATGACAATTTCACCCCGGCTCCATATATCGATAATCTTGCCCTCACAAATTTGAAAAATTACACCATATTTCCTTGATTATATTATTTTTGCTTAAAAATAATCAATGTACGAACTCATTGCACCTTCCAGTAGAGTTCACTTGTTCAATATCAGCATGTACAATCAAAATGGCGAGAGCCACCTCATGAAGAACTACTCAATTCTGAACCCCAAATCAGGTTGCTGCAGAAACCCCATGGGAGCACAAGCTCAAGCACAGCTCCGGACAATCTTCAGAGTTATTATAACTCATGACAGAAAGATGTGTGGCCTCTACTGTATCAATCAGACAAGCCTTTTGTGGTTTTAATTTAATGATTCAGCAGGAGAGCCACTTAGCTTAGCGTCTGTTTGGTAGTACACAACATCCCCATGGTCACTAACAAAATGGTCCTTCTTCAAACTCTTTACCAAATCTTCTATGAGGTGGAACGGTAGAGGACTGGATTTCTTTGGCTCTCTGTAGTATTTTCCAAGCACCGGCTTCGCTGCTTCAGTCTACAACGAACAACAATAATGCCATAAATGGGTTTGCACTTCTTTTGAATCTTAGAGGTTCATGTCTACAACCGTACATATTATGGTTGTCTTTCTACCAAAATAGCTCAAGTCAATTTGATAAGACTTCTCTTAACATTATATACTTTTAATTCTTTCTCTAATTAATCAACGTGAGGCTTTTATGCTCTAATAATAATAAAGTTCATGACTCTGCAACACTAAAGCAAGCACAAGTTCATATTAGGAGGGGTTGGTACTCACTGCTTCAATCAAGTGATAATGAGGGATTTGAGGAAAGAGATGATGAATGACATGAGTTCCAATGTCATGGTGGATGTTGTTAATCCATCCATAGTCACGGTCCAGTGTTGTGAGTCCACCTCTCAGGTAGCTCCATTCCTGTTTAGCAAATCAAAAATTGTAAAGAACTTCCTTTTTTGGATGAATTAAATAAGATGGGAAGAACATATAGAACATAATTTTCCTAGAAAAATGACAGAACCAGGAAGAAGGCAGGGGAAGGGATAGAGATTTTTATGTTTGGTACCTTTCCTCTATACCAGGGTAATTTGTCTTCATCGCCATGGTGATGCAAGTAAGTTACAAAGTCCAACCACATGACGAA
>QFDD01010174.1:0-11884 GCA_006871305.1 Vachellia collinsii
GTCTGCAGTCTGCACCGTGAACTCGTGAAGTGGACATATCCATATCATCATCCTCCAACGGCCTTAGTGCAGGGCGAGAGGGAGAGAGGATCTCCGAAACCCTAGAATGGACGCACACGTAGAGAAGGACAGGTCCAGCAGGAGAACTCGAGAAGATAGAGATCACAGAGATCGCCACAGAGAACGCAACAGCGATCGCGATCGAGACCACAAGCACCGGAGCCACGACGACGATGACAGGCGCCACCGCGATTCCGACCGCCACCACCACCATCGGTCCGACAAGGATTCCAAGCGCGACCACTCGCACAAATCCAGGCGGGAAAGATCGCGCGAGCTGTCGTATGATTCGAGGGATGAGCGAGAAGGGAGCAGGGATGGGGTTTACGATCGAGACGGGAAGCGTGAGTGGTCTCACGAGCCTGGAAGTGAGAGGGAGGGAAGCAGAGACAGGCCGAAGCATCGGGCGCCGAAGCTTGAGGAATCATACGAGGAGAGGGATTCAGCCCAGGAGCTTATGAGTGAGCGGGAAGAGTCGGTGGAGAGAGGTCACTCATCGTATTCGCACAAGAGGAAAGAGAGGGAACACAATGAAGATAAGGATAAGGATGATAGGGAGGGAAAGAGAGCTAGGGTTTCGGAAGAGAGGAAGGAAAGGAGGAGATTCGAGGACAGGGTTGAGGAGGGCAAGGAATTGAATGGTGGGGGCAGAGAAGGAAGGAGGGAGAGGAGGAGGTTCGGGGATAAAGTGAAGAAGGAAGAGGATTTAGAAGACAATGAAGATGGGAAACAAGTGAAGGTTAAGTTTGGGGATAAAGTGAAGAAGGAAGAGGATTTGGAAGACAATGAAAATGGGAAACAAGTGAAGGTTAATGAAGTGAGAGTGAAAGAAGAACCTAATGACCAGAAGTTTGACAATGCCCAGGGTTCTACCAATGAAAATGCTTCAGTTGGAAATGTGAGTTTTTTAATGTTTTTATGGTATGTTTATAACTTGAATGTTTCTGTTTTCCCGATTCCTACTCTCGCCATTCCGTGAAATCCCAAGTACTTTTAGTTACATAGTGTCGTCTGTGCCTGGATGCTTTCTATATGGTTATGTATAGTCCTGTGTTGTTGCCCAACCCCAATCCGCAAGATGCCATAATGCCTTTGTGTGTTAGATTTGAAATTTAAGATTGAACCCAGAATATAGCTTTATTTATATTTCTGTATGGTATTAACTGGAAAAATGTTTGATTCTTGTCAAATCGCTGCATGTTTGTATCTGCGTCACTGTGTCAATATTTTACTAACCTGATACGAAGTTAAATTTCAATGTCATTATAGATGGCACGTTCAATCGTTTGATGATGTTTTTGGAATTGGTTACAGTTCAATCTCTTGCATTGAATAAGAAACTTTTTCTTTCTTTTTATTTGATCCTTAATTGGGTGGTGACTGTCGATTTTGCAGGCATGTTCTTTAACCAATCCATAATTGTATGAATTTTTGTTTGGTTGAAACTTGAGATTTAATCATTTGAATGCCAGTTTTGGTCGCTCCTTGAATTTGTAGTTTGCTCGTTTCCTTTATTCCTTTTTAAATATCCATCAACTACTGAATATTTGTTCATTTTTCAGGGATTTGCCCTGGGATCTCATGCTAGTACTTCAAGGAATGTGCCTGAAGCTTCTCTGGTTCCTAGTCCTTCCCCCTCTATCAAGGTATCTCCGATTTCTACCACAAATGAAAATAAGGGCGTTAGTATTACCGGATCTCATGAGGTTACTGGAAAATCTAGTACAGATGGGTCATCTTCAACAACTACTGGAAAAAGTGGAAACATATCTCTTGATGCCTTAGCTAAGGCTAAGAAAGCTTTGCAAATGCAGAAGGAGTTGTCAGAGAAGCTAAAGAAAATTCCTCAGGTAATGTTGCGACCGTCTAAAATCTTCTGTTAATTAGTATAAGCTTTTAGTTTGATATTTGCCTATAATAACTCTGGGTCACTAACATACCATTTGGGAATTAGTTTTAAATATCCATCTGAATGTATTAATTAGTTTACTTTTGGTTGTGTAGTTGAACAAGAGTTCTACCAAGGTGGAAGGAAGCACACCATTAGGTTTACAGGATGAATCTAAGATGCCTTCTGTTAGTGCTGGAGTGGCAGCTATGACTGCCACACCAGCTTCTGCAGGGCCTGTTGCAAATGTTTCTAATTTTCCTGCAGCTGCAGCTGCTGCACAGCCACCGACTGTTATGTCTGCTGCACCTGCTGGTATTGGTGTTCTACCTAACTATGAAGCTGTTAGACGTGCCCAGGAACTGGCCGCCAGGATGGGTTTTCGCCAGGATCCACAATTTGCTCCTCTCATAAACATGTTTCCGGGGCAGGTGGTAACTGATATTACTGTCCCACAGAAACCCACAAAAGCACCTGTTCTTCGTCTTGATGCTCAGGGTAGGGAAATAGATGAACATGGCAATGTTGTTAATGTGCCTAAGCCAAGCGACCTTAGCACATTAAAGGTTTGTTTTCTTTTCAACATTTGAGTAGTTAGCCCTTTCTGGTTGGACTCATCTTTTAATGTTAGGATGATTTTGCAATATACAGGTAAACATCAACAAACAGAAGAAAGACTCATTCCAAATACTTAAACCTGTGTTGGATGTTGATCCTGAGTCTAATCCTCATTTTGATGAAAGAATGGGCATCAACAAATCAAAACTCTTGAGGCCCAAGAGGATGACTTTCCAGTTTGTAGAGGAAGGAAAATGGTCAAAAGAGGCTGAAACAATAAAATTGAAGGTTCCTCTTCCGTCCTTTTCTGTTAATAAAGAAAAAAAAAATCTATTTGGAATCCCCTTGCCATCAAACACCCAAAAAAAATATCATATTTTAACCCTATCAACATGACTCTTGCAGAGTAAATTTGGAGAAGCCCAAGCAAAAGAGCACAAAGCAAAGCAAGCACAATTGGCAAAGGCTAAGGCAGCACCTGATATAAATCCAAACTTGATTGAAATAACAGAAAGAGTAGTAATCAAAGAAAAACCCAAGGAGCAAATTCCAGAAATTGAGTGGTGGTAAGTTGATGGATACGTGGAGGTCTTATTTTCTGCTGATCCCCAGAGGGAGTAAATATGCTCTATTGATACTATAAGATTTATAACTATAAATGTTGATTGGATTATTAATTGTTGTTTCTTCCTGTTTCATATGTTTAATTCAAGATTCACTTATCTTTATTGTGTTCATTAGGGACACGCTTCTGCTGCGTTCTGGAAATTATGATGACATTACTGATGGGACCATCAGTGAGGATAAGATGAAGCTGGAAAAAATCACCATTTATGTTGAGCATCCTCGTCCAATTGAACCACCTGTTGAGCCTGCTCCACCACCACCTCAACCACTAAAGCTAACAAAGAAAGAGCAAAAGAAACTCCGTACACAGAGGCGTTTGGCTAAGGAGAAAGAGCGGCAAGAGATGATACGACAGGGTGTCATAGAACCCCCCAAACCAAAAGTGAAGATCAGCAATTTAATGAAAGTACTTGGCTCTGAGGCAACTCAGGATCCTACCAGGCTTGAAAAGGAAATACGTAGTGCTGCTGCTGAGCGTGAGCAGGCTCACATAGACAGAAATATTGCTCGCAAGCTTACCCCTGCTGAGCGCAGGGAAAAGAAGGAGAAGAAGCTTTTTGATGATCCTAATAATCTGGAGACACTTGTCTCAGTTTACAAGATCAATGACCTTTCACATCCTAAAGCTCGCTTCAGAGTTGATGTCAACGCTCAGGAGAACCGTTTGACTGGGTGTGCAGTGATTTCTGATGGTATTAGTGTTGTAGTGGTTGAAGGTGGCAGCAAGTCAATTAAGAGGTATGGGAAACTTGTGCTCCGACGCATAAACTGGAGTGAATTTTCAAAAGAGGATGAAGAAAATGAAGAATCGGATGATGAGAAACCCGTCAATAAGTGTGTTTTAGTGTGGCAAGGGAGTGTTGCTAAGCCAAGTTTCAATAGATTTTTTGTCCACGAGTGCATGACTGAGGCAGCTGCCCGTAAAATTTTTGCTGATGCTGGCGTTGGTCACTACTGGGACCTTTCAGTGAACTATGTAGAGCAATAGAAGATGGTGTATAAATTTGAAAGCTGCTGAAGCATCCTGTCTTCTCTGGCTGTGCCTTGACTCTAGCGGTGAGTGATCGATTTTACAGTTTGCATTTTGCAATATTATATGATAGACTATCAAGTAATAAGATAGTTGCTAGTGATCTCCTTTGTTTCTGAAGGCCAATGATTAGATTTGGTAGATTTAAGCGTTTGTTCAGTGATTGTGATAATGTCCAATCAAAGGATTAATTGATCGTGTGGGTGTCACGCTTATTTCATGTTCTTCCCATTCAGGACTTCCACACCCAGGTTTCCAAATTTGTAAAGTTTCTATCCCTGTTGCTCTTCAGTAATATGCTAATTTTCTTTTGACCTATCTGTTTCTATCTGTTTGCTAATGAATCTTGATCTGTATGTGGTAAAATTTTAGCTTTTCATAAGCCATGGATAATGCAAGTACAGACTTTATTAAGACAGCGTGTTATATACATCATTAGGCCAATGTTACATAAGGATTGGGCAATGCGAGTCCTTCAGGGCACATATTACAACACGAGATAAACTATGGGCCAATGAAGAAGGCCTAGCTAGTGGATGCGATTTACAGATTACAGCATAAGGATTGTGAAATGAGTCCTTCAGTTGAGATGTGTTGGTCAAATTTTAACTTTTAGTTTTATATATTTATTTTTATAATAATAATTTTAATAAAGGAGAAAACTTGTGTGAAGTTTTTGTATCTTTATTATGTCAAATTCTTTCGGGCAAAAAAAAAAAATTATGTCAAACTCTCTGATCACATGTTTGTGTTTTTTTTAATGTGGATTTATAGTTGAATGATTATATTTCAAAAATATAATTCATGGTCATATATGGTTAAAGAATTTAACAAGATATAAGAAATTTAACTTAAGTGTGGTCCTTTTATAAAATATTAAATTTGTTCATAAAAAATATCAAATTTGAGCTATCAATTTTTTTTTTTTAATCTAAACGACGATGTTCTGTGGGAAATTATCTTATGTTGCGGGTAACGTATTACTCCTTTTAAGTGTAGGTTTTTAAGGTTGAAGTCCATAGACAAAAATGCAATCAATAAATTAAACATGTCAATTATGCCCAGCATGTCCCTGATTAATGGGTAGAATGAATGTTATTGAAGTAACTAATACATAAATATTGATAAATGCTCATCTTGAGTTTCTGAAAGAAAATAAAGGTACAAAACGAAAATAAAAAGGTTCTTCTAAAAGGATTTATATTTAGAAATGGGGGGGGGGGTATTATTTCCATAAGAATTTTTTAATCACTCCGCCAAGATTAATACAATTTTCTCAAGTTGATTGAAGTTGAAAAAATTTTCATGAAATTTTCCGCACTACTATTTATTCTGCGAATCATCTGTCGCTTAAAATATCATTTGTCAAATAAATATTTGCATTAATTTTTTTGTTAAGCCTAAAAGACTTGTAAGCAGTATCCAAGTTAAGTAGAAGTATGTGGCCCAAAATATATAGCTTAACAGATAATTAACAGTTGGTTGCATGGAAATAAATTTTTAAAGCTAGGTTTGCGTCATGTAACTATTGATTTGAAGAAAAATTTGCACGGATTTTAAAAATAAAAAGAAGGTTTTTATAATTAAGGTAAAGCGGAGAAAATCTATATTTTAGTTTTCGAATTTGTAACTCTTTTTCGCGGGAAATGTGTATTTTTCTATGGAAAACAAATATTATTTGAAGTCGGTACGAGAGAGAGATGGTATTAGTATTAATATTAATATCGTGGTTGAAATTGATTGATGCTTGTGATGTGGATGGTTGGGAATTGGGTGGAGGGTCGGTCTGTGTAACTGAACTATGCTTACCCAAATTGAACAGTTTGCACGTTATTTTGGGTCTGCCGGTCTGCCCATTGACCCGTTTTTTTATAACTTTGAATTGTACTTTCTAGTTTCATGTTGACCAATTAAAAAAAAAGGGGGAAGAAGGCACGAATGGGATTTGGTCAAGAAAAGCAAATCAATCAAAAGGTGGTGACATGATTGATCCAAACCGAAATGACCAAACCAAGCCGTGAGCTAATAATAAATTCAGCTGAAAGCTTTGAAAATTGCCCATAAACTGAACTAAACCAAATTTCAGTTTGCGTGACTGATAAATACTCTTATTTCATTATTAAAAGTTTAAATCGCTGATCGTTCTCTACGATAGGGTTCAACTTACTTTGATTTTAATATCTCATTCTTTTTAATTGGATGAGCCAGTAAAATAATTTATATAGATAGATATTAAATATAAGATCTCAATCTATTTTCTGTATAAAATTCATAATTTTCTTTTCTAAACTCCCTCCATGGAGAAGGGAATTCTTATCAAAGAGAGTGGTATCCAACATAAATGATTAAATAACTCTTTTTTTGTGATATAGGGTTTAGAGGTTGTTGACGCGCACCCTGTAGCATTTTGTGCTAAGACGTATGTCTTTTTTCTAAATAAGAGTTTTTCCAAATTTGTAAATTAATTATCTAATTTATCATAGAAGGGAGTAAATCAAAATTACGGTGGAAGCGAGGGAGGATTGACAAGGGCAATGAACCCCTCCTAAGTTTCTAATTTTTTTTCCTTGGTATCATCATGTGTGTGTGTTATGTATTTTCTGCTCCAAGATTTATATAAATTTTGCATCATAATCCTCTTGTTTTATTTACAGGGCAAGTGGAGTAATTTTTTTTATCGCACACCATTAATTAAATTTATTATAAAAATCCTCAATTTTGACATTTAATTTATCGTTCGTTATACTTTTAGTTTAAAAAATTTCATCAAAGAGATAATAATTTGAATAGCGATTTGAGAATTGGGTAAATAGTAAAACATGTAAGAAATAAGAATAGAAGGAAGAGAGAGGAAAATGGGGAAGAAATTAGGAAGGTGACGTTATAGTCATAGGCAGGTGATAGGGACAGATAACAAAGCGGCCAAATCAAGAGACATGTTTAATTTAGAATGAAATATCTTCCATCTTTAATATAAAAGTCAGTTAATTTTTTAAAAAAAAAAATTAAAGAAGACAAACACATCATTTAAAATTATTTATTTATATATCATTAGTTGATATATTAATTTATATATATGTGTATAATTTTATATTAAAATAATATATTTAACTTCTTTAATCTTAAAAAAAAAATTTAATCAACTTTTATAATAAAAATGTGTATAGAAGTACGATGAAGTGAAGGTAGGGTTACTCCATGAAGAGGCAAGGTTTAAGAGAGTTGGTTGTGCGTTGACTATGTGGCTCCGTGAGGGTTTGCCTCTCTAAGTCGGTGCCCCTCCCATCCTTCCCCTGTTAGCCCATCCGCTTTAACTGTCTACCCCTCTCCCCCCTCTCTACACAGAAAAAAAGATTAGTAGTATATACTATTTCCCATCATTAATATAAGAGTTAGTTCATTTTTTAAAAAAAGTTAATAAAATTAACTAACTGATATATTTATTATTTTTTGTACAAACTAGTTTGTTTGATTTATAAATTGATATATAATCTAATAATACATAAAAATATTTCAAAATATATGTTATAATAGAGTAATTTATCTAATTTGACTTGTAAATTTTTTCAATATTTCAGTAGAAAGGTTCATTTCTTTCTTCAAAATGTAATATCTCAATTCAGCTGTGCTTCTCAAATCTATAATTAATTTCTTTTTGTATGCTCTCCTTATTTTGATTGCATGTACTAAAAAGGTTATATTAAGAAATTATTTTTCATTACAAATGATTAAAAAGAATACACTAAATGAAGCAAACACTTCTTAAATAAACAATTAACTTCAAATGATTTTTTTATATCTATAAATTAGTTATTTTGATGACATAGTTAGGACTAGTTTGTTTGAAAACTAAGGTAAAATTAATGATCCAAAAAGCTGAACTCCCTGCATAAGGCGCCAAGGGATATATTTAGTTCCTAACTCTTTTTTTAGCTAAAGAGACTTAGTTGCCATTATAAATCACTTATACTTAGGTTTCCCATATTGTTGATAAAAAAAAATTTCCCATATTTAAATTTATAAACTGTGAGAGGGAATGCAATATAGATTCAATTTTTTTTTTCCTAAACATGAATAAAATTAGAAGGTTATTCTACTTTTAAATAATGTTAATGACTTAGTCACCTTGTTTTTTTTTGTTTCCAAAATTGAATGCGAAAGTTTTGATTTATTTAGTGAATCATTTGCAATTTCGACATCTCAGTTTTTTTTCTCTGAAAAAAATAATGAATGTGAATTGTTTGAATCTCTGATGAACAATGAAAGAAAGAAGGCACCCATTTTCTTGCTTTGCCCACTTCCCCCCAATATCTCGGCTTCCCCCACCCCGCCTCTCATTAAATTTTGCAACGAGTAATCTTTCAGCAATTTTCTTTCTTATTTTTTTTAAAAATAAATGCATCTTACAGGGTGGAAAAATAGATTATGTTCAATCTTGTAGGGTGGAATGTTTTCTTTGTAAAAAAAAAGTTTAGATGTGTTGGATCTCAACGGCTCATTAGAATTAAGATATACTTATAGAATTAGAAATCATTTATATGGGTACTTATAAATTAATCATTAAAAAAATCTTTACATTAATAACAGAATTTGAATTTATAACTTTATAATATGAAAATCAATTCTCAACATTTGTCGAAACGCCTGATAATTGCATAAACTGGCCTCATTTTCAAAGTGGGAACTAATCTGTCATAAGTTTGACTTTATTTCATAACCGCCAACGTGGGGAAGTCAGAAAAAGGCAAAAGCCCACACTGTATGTTCATTCTTATAGCGTAAAATGTCTTTTCTTTAAAACAAAAGTTTTAGATGAGATCAATTTCCATAACTCATCAGGGTTAATACATACCTCTTTCGTCAGAAATCGTTTACATAATTCCTTATGAACTGCTCACAAACAAAATTTTTATATTAATAACAGAATTTAAACTTATAACTTAACGATCTATAAATCATTTCTTTATTAAATGAATCAAACAGCTGATAATTGCATAAACTGGTCTCATTCTCAAAGTGGGAACTAATCTGTCATAAGTCTGACTTTATTTCATAACCGTCAACGTGGGAAAGTCTAAAAAAGGCAAAAGCCCATACTGTGTTTCATAAATAAAGGATAAAGTTTGGGTTCAGTAATTAAAATATGGCGTCTCTAGCTAGAGAAATACTTACATGCTCCCGGAGTGCCACGTCATCCATACTCTGTCCAATAAGAATGTTCCAATTGTCCTCTATTGTAGATCTCATATCCATAAATTTCTTTTAATTATTCATCTTTTTCCATATAGACATATATTGTAATGGGTTATAGAAAAATGAAAATAATCAGAAGAAATTTATGGGATATGGGATCACAGTAGATGGCATTTGGAACATTTTCATTGGGCAGAGCATGGATGACGTGGCACTCTGGGAGTATGTAAGTATTTCTCCTAGCTATAGCCTCTTATATGCTTTCCTACATTCTATATAACAAATTCAAACTTAAAATTAAAGCTTCCATTTACGATTCTTTATATACTCAAAAAGGAAACAGATTCTCTAGAATGAAGAAAACCCATATTTCGATATCCCATAAAAAGACATCATAATCAAAACAACTTTTACCCTTTAGAGAATAATTTCAAGCCAAATTTGGCACACATGAAAAGGAATTTTGGGAGGAAATTAAAAGGAAATGAGAAATTCTTGTGTCTCGCAAACTTGGTACACATCATCTAGATTGCTTAGAGTGAGAAACCTGGCTGCTATATATTATGACTTATGAGAGAGAGAGACATTGAGAGAGGAAAATGATTCAAGGGCTTGTTTGGTTATATTATTTATTTTCATGTTCTCAAAACAATTTTATAGAGCAATTTTTTTGGAATAAGTTAGGGAAAAAATTAAAAAGATTATGTTTGAAACATTATTTAAAAAAACATATCTACAATGGTGAAAGAATAGTTTGTTTTATTAACACAATTATCATTAATTAATGAAAATACAATAGTAGTTGCCTCTTCTCTAATTTTATATAACAAAAATTATAAAACATCAAAAAGAGGTTGTGGTTTTTTTTTTCTTTTCATGACAACTTTTAATTTTTTTTTATGTTTTAGAACAAGTAATAATTAAAAAAAATACAATTTTAAATAGTTTTTTCTGTTTTTTTCCAAGAAATAACTCTTTTTTTCAGAAACCGAACAGGCCTTAATTTCCAATTTCATGATGATTTTTTATAAAAATTAAAAATTAATAGATACATGTATAAATGTTATTCACTTCAAGAAAATAGAGATTTAGCAATCCGGTTCTAAATTCAGCTCAAATCTGTCTTTGAGATGAAAATTTTGGAAAGATATGTAATATAATCTAGGCTAAGTTGTACCGTTTATCCTAAACTTTGACTCAGAAATAACTCTTGTTTTATATACATTAGAATTTTTTTTTTTAATTTGTGCATATAATTTCCTTACCAATTATTCCATTATCTCACTAATAAGGCATAACATTTTATTGATCGAATGACATTTTTTTTAAAAAAATTATGCGTAGATAACCCAGTATATTTTAAGCCGTGTGAAAACATTTAACAAAAGTTTGACTTTATGTTACAAGCATGTTTGTTACAAGCATGCATGTGCCCCATGCTATAGTATGCATGTGCCCCATGATATGCTATAGCCCCATTATATCATGGGGCACATGCATGCTTATAACATAAAGTCAAACTTTTGTTAACAAACAAATAAACAAACAAACGTGGAACATTTGAGTTTGAATCGTAAAAGTTGGTATCAGCACCATTCAATATGGATTATGTTTGACAGAGATGAACCTTTTGGCTTTGAAATCTTCATACGACACTTCAACATGCATGTCACGTGTGTGTGTGTGTGTGAACAAATAATAATCTTTTTCTTAGTGGATACGTCATGGACATATAGCATTTTCGAAAGTTAATTTGTAGTAACATTTACATGTAATGGCAGTGATTAGTAATTAATGGGTGGCGCATTATACCCGTTTTGCCCCCAATGACAACATTATGTGATCTGTTAATTGGTGTCAATACATGTTAATCTTAGTGGAAGAAAATTTGACGGTTGAAACAAGATGTTTTGAGTTTGAATTCATATATATATATATATATATATATATATATATAAAATCGTCTTTAAAGGGTTGCTCCATTTGAGTCTTTCAATATTCAAATCTAATGTAATAAGATTATGAAGGATGAGAAGTAAAACTTTCCAAAAAATAAATAAATTTTAATCTGTTAGTCTATTACCAGGCTGAAAATAAGTTAATTTTTCCTATTTTTTTATTATCAGTTACTTTTGTTTTTAACGTTGAAAAATTAGTTTACACATGATAATAAAAAAAAATAAAAGAAGCAATCAACTATAATTTTCTTAGGAGGTTATAACTTACCGAAAAATATGATAAATCCGATCAAGCAACTCCTCTAATATTATCTGTATTGCTTCCAAGTGAATGTAGGATAGCCATTTCTTTCTTTTGGCATGAAATTGACAGGTACCAAAAACTTGATTGGCTAACGAATAGTCCAGAAATAAATTATGATTCTCTGGGTATGTTTATGTATGTATACATGTATTGTTTGTGCATGTGTATGTGGTTGTAACGTACTCTCTTACCTATTGAAATCAATATATGGTCTAGCTAGGCCTATACATAGAATTCTGTGGTCTCTAAGAGTGCCATTTCATATA
>QFDD01010186.1:0-11153 GCA_006871305.1 Vachellia collinsii
TATGAATCAAGCTTCATTATATAAGAACTTAGACTAATCGCTTGTAAACCGTGAAAGTAAAAGAAAAGAAAAGGAAAAATCTAAATAACATTAACGTGAACAGAGGAATAGAACTATGGATATCAAAAGAGCAATACTTTCATTAAATTCACTTTTTTTTTTCTCGTACTGGTATTTCTATTAATCAAACTAGACTAAATTATTAAACAAAGATCGTAATCATCATTAGCACTGAAACACGTGGAAAATTATGCAACGTGAATGACCAGGCGAAGCATGAAATATCTCTCATGAGCAAAATCCAGCTCATGAGCAAAGTTAATTATATTTGCGAGGGTCAAATTCCATTGGCGGAGTTGGCTCCTCCTACAACATAAAAACATATGACGTCACACTGACTTAATCCCAACCCCTTTGACTCATTCGCTTCACCTTCCCTCACTCACTCTCTCTTCACCTTCCGTTTTCCCCATCATCATCTGTCACAATCATCCAGCAAAAGAAAAACCTAATTTTTTAAGAAATCTTTCATGGGGAGGCAAACCCCAACACGTGCCATCCAGAGAGATGATGACTAACTCACAGCTGGCTCAAGTTCAAGCCCCACCTCCCACTTCCTTAAGCTAGCTGTTTCCGTGTTCCCCCTTCATTTCCCTTCTCCATGTAGTAACCTATAAAATACATGTGTGCTTGCATGAGTCTTACTAAACACCAAAGCGAGGTGAACTACCAAGTCTTGAACCCTTCAGAATATCTACTCATCACAAGTAGTGAAGCAGCCTACTGTTTCTGTTTCTCACTCTCTTTTCAAGCTTTTAAACTCCTTGGATTCACACTTGAGAGGCGACACCAGGTTGAGGTTTCTTTCATTGATTGCTATGTTCTCATTCACGTGCTCTTCAGACCCTCATTCGCCGGCTTCCGACAGTGGCAGTGGCAACGGGGTTCGTTCTTTGGTTTTATCCGACGAGGAGCTGCTGTTGGCTGCGACTCACCCCAAGAAGCGCGCGGGGAGGAAGAAGTTCCGGGAGACTCGACACCCGGTGTACCGGGGTGTTCGGAGGAGGAACTCCGGCAAGTGGGTGTGTGAAGTGCGTGAGCCCAACAAAAAAACAAGGATTTGGCTGGGGACGTTTCCGACGGCGGATATGGCTGCGAGGGCCCACGACGTGGCTGCTATAGCTCTGCGGGGCCGGTCAGCCTGCCTTAACTTTGCAGACTCTGCGTGGCGGTTGCCGCTGCCGGCTTCGACTGAGGCCAAGGACATTCAGAAGGCGGCTGCTGAAGCTGCGGAGGCATTCCGTCCCGGGACAGAATTGGAGAGCGACGAATTGAGGACGGAAAATGGAGAGACGACGACTAGCAGGGCTGTGAGGGAGGAGCAAAGTATATTCTTAATGGACGAAGAAGCAGTGCCGGGGATGCCGGGGTTGCTGAGGACCATGGCGGACGCTGTGCTGATGTCGCCTACTCACAGCTTTGGGGATCAGTACGATGGTGCTGACGTGGAAGTGGATGGTGCTGAGGTGTCACTATGGAGTTATTCAATCTGAGTGATACCAGAACTATTGAAGGCCATGGGGGCGGCGTGTGAGTGTGGTGTAGATAAAAGCTGGTTGTGCATTGTGCTATGATACTAGCCTTTCTTGGCACTGACTAGTCAGGTGTGGTCCTACTTCTAGAAGTGGGGCTTCCTAAATGATCTTTTTTTTTTTGCCCCAGTGGTTTGGCTGGGGAGTATCCGCACTTTAAATTTTATCCAGTACGGATATTAAATCCTTTGCCAGAGTAGAAAGGAAGAATACCTCATAATTCTCCGCCGAGAGGTTCCATAGAAACAACATTTTGGGCTGAGTGTAGTATGAAACTCAATTCAATGTTATGGAGAGTTCATACATTTATATATACATGGATCAAAATTAATCTTTTTTATCTTTTAACTTTGGACTCACTTCTAATTCAATCTTTTAATTACGATTCAATACAACTCAATTATTTAACTTTTAACTCGTTGGTAATTCAGTTCTTAATGTTTTCATATTTAACAAATCAATCCTTTTTATATATAATTTATTTTTAGTCATCGAATAATTATCCTACATGGCAACAAATATTACTAAATTCTACTGAAAATTACAGGCTTGTCCTCCAACTCAACTGATGTGTATTTGATTAAAAATTGAAAGGAAAAAAAAATCGAACAGCTCCTACGCCGCTCCACGCCTCCAGCAGCATCTCCCTCCTCTGCCTCTTCACTATCTGACCTTTGAATTTTCCTTCAAACAGACTTCATTCCCACTGGCAAAGTTTCTTAAAACAAAGTATCCTCCTTTTCACTTCTTAAACGCTCTCAATCCAGTAAAAAATAGCGAAAGATTTTTTCTACCTGCAGCCAGCTTTTGTTTCAAACATTAGGCTATAGAGAATGCATAAGTTTTAAATTTGAATCTATCAGCGGCAAGAAGCTAGAGAGTCGAGATCCATTAGCTGCGTTGGAGCATCAGAAGAGGAATTTGCCCACGGTGAGAGGGAGGAATTAAAGCAGAGGAGACGGTGCTGGAAGTGGTGAAGTTGGAGGAGGGAGACGCTGCTGGAGGCGTGGAGCAGCTGTTCAATTTTTTTTTTTCTTTCAATTTTTAATCAAATACACGTTAGTTGAGTTGGATAACAAGCCTGTAATTTTCAATTGTGTTCAGTAATATTTTTTGCCATGTAGGATAATTATTTGATGACTGAATAATTATATATGAAAATAATTGATCTGTTAAATGTGGAAAGATTAAGAATTGAGTTATAGATATACCAAAAATATAGATACTGAGTTGCATCAAATCATAATTAAGGGATTGAGCAAATGAATTAGAAGTTGAAGAGTCAAAAAATTAATTTTCCCATTTATATATAGTATTATGGAATTGCATTCGGTAAATATCAATAAAGAAGGAAGCTTTTATCTGAACAGCTTCGTATACATAATGGGTGCCCTTAAAATAGTTTTCCGGACATATTGTCTACCACAGTAACAGTTCTTATTCATAGTTAACAAATTTTGTTAACAAATATACAACGACAACTTTCGGTACAAAACAACCATAACAGGTTCATGTCACTTGCTTTTTATAATGAAAACTTTTTTATTATTACATTCATTTGTTGAGAGCTTGTGGAAATTGTCCCTTAAATATAAGAATACGAAATCCCTTGTTTACTTTCTATGTCTGCCATCCATTTATGATGGCAAGTAAATATTTCAACATTGCATGTAATCACTTTTTTGGCATTTTTTTTCGCTTTGGGAGTTGAGCAAGACTGCGAGGGGCAAGCACATCATTCGACAAATAAGGAATGGATATTGTTACCTCAAAACAACCAAAAGAAAATCAAAATTTGAAATTCTGTAGAGATATAAAGATATGGCATGCAATTAGGCCTATAAAAATACAACATATCAAGTGACATTGACACTGCTTGTGAAGAAGCCTTTGTGAATGGTTCTTCCATGAATTGATAAAGAAAAAGGAACGAGTTATTGCCTTGCTTGTGACTCAATATGGTCGGCAGCTTCCTCAAGAGATAGGAGCTCCTGCAGAAGGGAAGCAAGCTTGGCATCATTGTCTTGTTGAATATGGGATGGAACCTTCTCTCTGTAACCTGAAGCATTTAATGTCTTCTCCAACCTCTCCTTTTGTCTGCAATATTACAGTAAAACCCAAATTTCTCAGAATCCGTAAAATACAAGTGGTACTATTTATTTTTTATTGTTTCACAAAATATTGGAAAACTTACTTTTTGAACTCATCTATCTTCTTCTTGATCTTTCCTAGCTCTGCTTCAGCAGAAATAGAACCTTGAACCTCTATATAGACAGATAGGTTCTCGTTCACAACTGACACAACATACCCAGAAGGAACTGCATCGTTTTCATTTATCACCTGTGGGACCATAAAGCATCAGAGGTTAACAGAATACAAAACAAAAACCAAGTGAGCCAGAGGTATGCAGCAATTGCTCCTATCTTGCTGAATTGGAAAGTTGAGAACGATGTAACATTGTATCATACACCCTCAATTGTCCAGCAAAACACAACAAATAACGAAAATAAATGCCACACCTTTTACATGAAAACAAGTATCCTCAATGGAACACAACAAATAACAAATTACTCATTAACCAAATAAGAAAACACAAGTCAAAATCACCAAGCACATTTGGTTCATTCTTTAATGAAATACAAGAAAATGACGAAGCACCGAAGAAAATAAAAGGAATACATATGATAACAAAAGAAAGCCATTTCATCAAGCAGATTATCAAACTTACTGTCACAGATGATAGATTTGCTAGAGTTAAAATCTCCAATTGATGGCTGTTAATAACCTCTCCAAGCATTTGTGTTCGGCAGAGCACAAAAGCAGGCCGCCTAAGAAGACAAGCATCAAGTTCAAAATTAGAAAAAGCGTGATAGACCAACCATGTACCAAGCTAATTATGATGTTGCTTAAGGTTTGACAGAAATATATTCTATTTGAAAGAACAGGCCCCAACAGCCTTCAAACAACCCTGCTCCAAAAGAGAAGTTATGGCCAAGGAAAATCAATTCAATCTCCTCCCACTTTCTTGAAAATATAATCAATTTGTTTCACAATTTAAATAGAAAGCAAAGTTTTTTTAAAACAGAAAGATTGTCTTCTCACACAGGCACGAAGGAAATCTGTGTGGGTGCGTGTGTGTGTGAGAGCGAACCAACTCCCTTTATATCAAAGGACACCCACTTGAACTTCACTCCCAAAAGTGCAATCTGCACTTAAGAGGAGCCAAATCTGACACAACGATAAAATCTTGCCATTAGGAATGAGGCATGGTCACCAGCTTTTATACCAGTCAAGTGGTCAAATTTAGATGTTGAAACTACATGCATCAAACTATGTACTTTCCTTACCCAAATTGAATTATTTTTTAAAGAAAAATGGAGAGCTTGAATATACAAGACAAAGTGGAGAGCAAGAAACATGATGCTAGAATAAAAACAAATGCTTCTACTTACTTGTCCCGTCTTTCATTTGCCAAAGACCTGAGAGACTTGACAACAGACTCCACAAGATCCATAGCATTCTCCACCACTTCATTGTTCCAGCACTGAGAATAAAATAAAAATATTCATTACAAGTAACATATAAGATTATCTATAAAGTATTAACTAACAGCCTAAGAGTGTTAAGTAACTCGTATCATGACAATAGAAGCTAAATTTGCTTTGTCATGCCTGAGGTTTTCAGTAGGCAAAATAAAATAAGAGAGAGAGAGAGAGAGGAAAAGAAAGAAATAAAGTTGCTCTTTTTCAAAAAAGAAAATATTAACAAGTGTCATTCAATGAGAAAAACAAAAGGCATAATCAGATTAATTGGCAAAGTAGTTAATAACTTGATATTCGCAATACCAAGATATCAAGGCAAACTAACCTCTACAGCTGTTGGATAATTGCATATCATGATTGATTCTGCTTTCTTAAATTCCCTTGGTGAAGGAAGGCGCTGCCACAATTCTTCCGTGACAAAGGGCATAAAGGGATGAAGCAGCCGCAGCCCAATATCAAGACAAAACCACAAAGTATCTTGTGCAAAACGTCTTTCGGAAGTAAACTTGTGGTCGTTGCCAGTGAAATAAGGTTTAATCACTTCAATAAAGACATCACACAATTGATACTGCCACCAAGAATACACAGCAGTGGTAGCATGGGAGAACTCATAAGATTCAAGGGATTTCACTGCCTTGGATATTGTTTTATTTAACACTGAGAGGATCCACTGACAACTAAATGGGAGAACACTGGGAGTCAAATTTGAGGGTGGAGTATAATCATCCCCAAGTTTGCTCATAGCAAATCGTACTGCATTCCACAATTTATTACACCACTGCCGATACCCAACAACCCTTTGGATATCTAGGTTAATTTTGTCAGACTGAAACAAATGACAACAGGGCAAAAAAATAATGGGAGAAAAATTAACTAAGGTGGCACATATAATCAGTCAATTAGAGAATGCTACTGAATACCAGTGACCAAATACCTGAGCTGTGTATGAGACAAGTGCAAAACGGAGAGCATCAGCACCACACTCATCAATACCCTTTGGAAAGTCTTTCTTCTGACCTTCTTTGGCAACGGCTAATTCTTTTGGGTCAAGATTACCTTCTTCTAACCTCTTATGTAGGCCTTCCAGAGATATGCCATTGATAACTTCAATGGGATCAATAACATTTCCCAAGGACTTTGACATCTTGCGACCATGAGCATCTCGAATCATGGGATGAAAATAAACCTGCATTGAGATGTTAAGTTTTTTCGTTATCATGTCAATGACCTAGGATTTCTTAAGTATGGATCAAGAACCAATTTATAGTATGCATTTTATGAGAAAACACAACTGAATATCATAATTAGATTCAACACACATTTACCTTTCTAAAAGGCACATCACCACCCAACTTCATTCCTAACATCACCATTCGAGCAACCCAGAAAAAGATAATATCATGACCGGTTTCCAGAACAGAAGTTGGATAAAATGCCTTCAGGTCTTCTGTATCATCAGGCCAGCCCAATACAGTTAATGGAAACAAACCAGAAGAGAACCATGTATCAAGAACATCCGGATCCTGGCTTAAATGAAACTTCTGTCCATTATACTTTCGGCTAGCCTCCTCCTGGGCCTCCTCTTCACTTCTTGCTATTACCCAGTGATCACTGTAAGCACCAAATTCCTTCAGGATGTCATCCTCCAATGTGACATACCATGCAGGTATTTGGTGACCCCACCATAGCTGTCGAGAAATGCACCAATCATGTATATTTTCAAGCCACCTGTAAGATTCTGTATTGATCAACTTGTAGTCCAATAAAAAGACCCCAAAACAATCACCAGTTCAACCAATCATAAGTGTTTGCTTAGGAGTTCACACGTCACATGCAATAACTTATTGCAAAAATTTGTTAAAATGATTAAAATGATTGATTATTTCATATTGGGGTAAAAGGAGTGGAATAATGATGTATAAGTACCATTTCTCTATTCAGTTAACATTAATAACAATGTCTTTGATTTTGATCCATAACAGCAGAGCGTGGTGACTATAAATAATTAGATATAATTCGTAATTTGCACATAATGAATAATGTCTTTCTTAATCTATTTCCCTTCCCCATTACCCAGTTTCTCAGACTTCAGCTCTACCAAGCGTTGCCAAACTCAATCTTGAGATATTTCTTGCCAACAAAATCATATTTAGGAATATTAACAAATTATCAAACTATTGTAGAGATGCCAAGACACACACACACATCTACAAGGACTAACTGCATTTTAGTTTAAAACCTTAAATTTGAGAGAAATGCTCAAGAGAGTAAGTTTCGTAATTTCTCATTCTAATGAATGGTAGAAACTCGCCAAAGCCAACAAAATTAGATATAAGCACCTTTTCCAATCAGCTGAATATTGTTTTGGAATAATCTCTATTTTCTTGTTTTCCTCATCCGTGACAGCATGAAGAGCTTCTTTCGCTAAATTGTTGCACCTGACATACCACTGGGGCTTTATCAGGGGTTCCACAACATCATTGGTTCTTGAACATACACCAAGGCGCATCTCATTGTTTTCAGAACCTCTGTAAAGGCCCTAAATGAGTGCAGAAAATACATAAAACATGAGTAACTGCAATTTTAAAACTCACCAGTCATCACAAACAAAACGAGACATACTCAATGAAGATTTACGGCAATACAAGTGTATTGCATAATTACATGAAGAATCTGCTAAGTTGACAGGTCTCATGCCAAATGAAGCACATCAATGAGCAACATATACAAAGTTAAAAAGGGAAATTTAAGGTCACAACATGAACCATATTATGCACCACCAACAAGCAATCACTAGTCAAATTCCACATGCTTACACAAGCACAATCTAAGTATATCACACGTTTGTCAGCCCACGATATATTCCTTTTCTTTTGCCAATCGAAGACTTCATATTCTAAAGAAGCAATACCTTCTTTTGTAATGCTCCTGCCACAGCCTCTCGAGCTTTAAATCGTGGCATACCAACAAATTCAGAGCCTCCATTGGTATTAATTTTCCCATCATCAGTGAGAATATTAATGAAATCAAGATTGTGCCGTTTTCCAACCTCGAAATCATTTGGATCATGAGCAGGGGTTATCTGCAAGGAGTTAAGCAGGTAAAATCATAGGATAATATCAGTTGAAAAGGAATTGGTATGCAAAAAATAAAATCACACGTAAAGAAATTACCTTAACCGCCCCAGTCCCAAACGTCGGATCAACAAGAATAGCATCACAAATTATAGGAAGCTTTCGACCATTAAATGGATGAATAGCATATTTCCCATGAAATTGCCTGTATCGTTCATCATCGGGATGAATAGCAATGGCAGTGTCACCAAGCATAGTTTCTATTCGAGTTGTGGCCACAACAATTTCACCAATGTTCCCTTCCAAAGGATACACAAATTTTGTTAAAACTCCAAACTCTACTGGTTTATCATATCCAGGAACCTTCAGCAGAGTCCTTTCTTTAATATCAATATAGTCCACCTGCATGCAGCAGCCAATTACATTAGTTTTTCCCCCACTAAAATAAGTTATATGCAGAATTCATCACCCAAAAAATCACGTAATATCATTGCCTACCTCAATATCAGATATAGCTGTCAGTAGGACACAATCCCAATTCACTAAACGAAGGTCCCTGCAATAGTTACACCACAATAGTGACATCTCCAAAAATAATCCATTTAGACCCAGTAGTAACATAAACCATTTGATAGGAAATTGAGAGATTCAAGGAGTGCTCAATATTTTCTCATATGAGCACTCTGAAGTTCAATTAATTAATATAAAAGTCACACAGAGAGCCTGATATGATTGTTGAATTCACCATTTGCCATTGCTTGCACCATCTTGAACAGTTCCCCATTAAGCCGTCTTCATATGAAGATAAGGTTTAAAGATAAGCAAGTACAATGTTATATGATTATGGTAGCATCCATGACTTGGACATTTTTTTTTGTAAGCTACAAATTTCACTCCGCATGAATTGTCATTCACCAATCCTTCACTTCAAATTTTGCATTTCCCAGTATTTCACCAGTCTTGCTATGAGCCATGCATTAAGACATTGCATACTAAAAAAATTGTTGCGCGAGGCTATATATTATATATATTTAGATTTTCATACTCCCAGCATTGACCCACCTATAAATAAGGCCTTGCCTATATAGCCTCACAAAAGCATCAGTCACAGCCTTTGATCTTCTTTCATCCATTGTGAAGCTCTGAAGATAAAGGGAGGCAGAATTAATATGAAAGCCATATATGACTCTTAGAATGCCATAAGAAAGGCATACATAATTATCGACTAAACTCAGGGCAAATTATAATTTCTATCTTTACCTCACGAGACCAATCCAAAGAGGCTCCTAAACGACGTAATTGCTGTAATATTGTCCCCCCATACCTGTTTTTCCAGTCCCAGACCTATTGTGCCGGGATTTACCAAGGTAGATTTTATTAGCAAGGACATATAAATAGAAATTTTCAAATTAGAAAGTGCAATGACTTAGAAGTTGCTTTGCATAACATGCCTCAGATACAAATCTCTCACGACCCAGATCATGCCTAGTTAAATGCCTTTCACGCATTATCTTCTTCTCCACAACAACCTGTCACAAAAATCATACTGTCATCATCTCACAAATAAAAGAAACACCAGTATGTGTTGGGAACTAATGTTTTACATCAAACCTCACATGGATTAGATAATACATAAAAAAAAATCATCTAGAAAACATTAAATGGCGTATGCATCTAAAGAATGAGCAAGAAACATGGGAGGCCACTCCTATACTACCCTACTAAAAGATCCACAATGGATGATAAATATAAAAAGAGCTAAGAACTGAACAACATTTGTTCTGTTTGTTAGTAAAACCTGAGTTGCAATCCCAGCATGATCCATCCCTGGCACCCACAATGCATTATATCCAGACATTCTACGCCAACGAATAATTGTGTCCTGCATGCAACAAATAACATTCGGATGATTGGTTTTAAACAGCTAAATTAAATTCACATTCTATAATTATATGTAACCTCTATTGCAGCTGTGAGCGCGTGACCAATGTGGAGAGCACCGGTCACATTCGGTGGGGGCAGTACCTGAAAATACAGAACTATCAGATTGCTCCATGGTGTTCAAACTGATGCCAACAAGCTAATTAAAGAAGACATGCTGATTCACACACCTCTTGATTGTCCAACCAAATTTAAAACTTCCCCTAAGTTTTAAAATTAATGCAATGGCAAATTAAATTTTGGACATAAACATCAAGATCAGGACCCAACCTTTATAATGCTTGCATCAAATATGAATATAGAAGTCTTGCATTTCTTATTTAATACTTCAGAATCAGTGAAATAAAGCGCATAAATTAAATATATTCAAAACTAATGCAAGATACCATATTTCTGATAACATATTACCACCTCTTCTGATTTACGGCACAATGAAGAAAAACAGCAGAACAACAGAGAAGGAGCAGGAGGTTCTGAATAGTAAGTTAATGAGGAAAACTGTCAATAACTTATTTTGTGTATTTCATCAAAGTCCTAAAAGTGTCTTTAAATCAGTAAAGTGTTATGTTTGAGTATATTAAGGATGAGATCAGTTGTATAATCAGCTACGATAGTAGTCAGTTATTGTCTTACATGGCAAATGTCAGTGGCTGTCCTGGAATGTTAAGTAGCCTCTGTCAGAACTTTCATGTTTTAGATAATAAATATATCCGTATTTTCATGGAGATTCTCTCAGCTTTGACTTTTGAGAGTGTTTAAGTTCAAAATGCATATTTAAATAACTCTTAAGATTCTATCCTTCCCTAAACGCTTCTAGACTTAACAATTTCAAATCTAATAAACGCTGCATATTGATACAACAAATGACCGAAAATAGTACTGTTGGATTTTCACTTTTCATTAAACTAGAACATGGAATGTTATAGAAAAGAAAACCATGGATTTATAGGCTTTTGATGAAAAAGGATGTAGGACAGAGGAAGGATTATTTCCAATATATAGTG
>QFDD01010190.1:0-10591 GCA_006871305.1 Vachellia collinsii
CTTTGTTATATGTGATGCATTGATGTATATTGCCACCATTATAGGGCTCATATTTTGTTATACCCTTAATTGAGATACTTAGACTCATATTTTTGATGAATTACTATTAGAAGGCCAGAGGCCTATTATTGATACTATTATAATATTTTGGCATACCACTGTGCTGATTTGTGATTAATTATTTGAAGGAATACGTTTTATGTTGGACAACTTGGTATTGAGCCATCAATTTGATATTGGCATGAAATTTGAAAGTTTAGTTGTTTTTCTTTAATGTGAAATGTTATCTCTTGCTAGTTAACCTATATTATAAATTAAGAATTTTTATAATCATAGTTAATTATTAAATTGTGGTTTATTGAGTTAAGTAACCGGTTAAGAAAGACCGTTGTTACACCATATATAGTTATATCCATTATCAATAAACAATTAAATCTCCGGTCCAAAAAATAAATAAAAAATAAAATATCAATATTGCTTTTTTCATCTAGTATATATAATACTCACTATTCCATAACAAATTATTTTACATCTTTGTTTAACTTGTTGTATACATGCAACGAAGATGACATTATTTTTTCTACATACTGATGAAATTATAATGTATGTTTATATTTCTATAGATTTATGCAAATGGAAGTTAATTTTGTATTCATTTATAAGCAAAGATAAAGATAAAGACTTGAGCAACAGCAATGTACAGCTAGGAGTCGGTACTCGGTATGAGGTTTTCTAGGTGAATGTGGATATAAACATATTAAAGTAAGGTGTTGATATTTGATAGCTGCTAAAAAAAGTCTCTTGAAAATGAACAAGTTGAACAATATATTGAATTATATTTTTGTAAATAACTTATGTATCGTATCTAAAATATTCTTAGTAGTGACAGGTGTCATTGAGCCATTGTATCCCTGTTTATTATACAAGGCAATGCACACATCCAGAGGCACTATTCAAGGAGCCTCATTATTACATTGTTATTCTTTATTTCTTGGTATCAGAGTGGTTGCCAGCAATGGCCTCAAATCCTTGGAATTCATCTAATTACCTAAACCCTAACCTTGCCCTTTTAATGGCCTCAAATCCTGGGAATTCATCTAATGACCTAAACCCTAACCTCACCCTTACCTTAGAACACATAGCTGTCACCACCGAACACGTCACCGCAGCCCCTTCAACCCTCAGCTCGACCCCACCTGTAAGTGACCTATCCTCCTCTACTTTTCTTTCTATCTTGACTTTTCCTTACTTATTTGCTCCTCCGTCATATTCACTTCTATCGCCGACCTCTGCTCCTTCTCATCCTTCACCTACACTCCTCGTCGGCTACTTTCCTCATTTCTCACATCCACACCCCAGTCCTTACCCAAACCCATTGCCATACACTTGCATTCCTCTAACCCACCTGATTCCTCAGACCCATTCCCAAGCCCCAATTG
This sequence comes from Vachellia collinsii, assembly GCA_006871305.1. NCBI lineage: Eukaryota > Viridiplantae > Streptophyta > Magnoliopsida > Fabales > Fabaceae > Vachellia > Vachellia collinsii. Next base: position 1,440 of record QFDD01010190.1, read on the forward strand.
TGGCCTACCAACCTATTCCGCTACTGAGCTCCTTGAATCAAGCAAACTCCGTCAAGCTGGACGAAGCAAATTTCATCACCTGGGAATCTATTATTCTTCCCATTGTTCGCGGTCACCGACTGGAAAGGTAACTTTTAGGTACCATTACTGTTCCTCCTGAGTACGTCCTGGATGCAACTGAGGACGTTCACCCGAATCCGTCATTTGAAGATTGGCATGCCACTGATCAAATCTTGTTGGGCTAGCTACTCATCTCCATGATTGTTGAAATAGCCTCGCAGCTAACTCATTGTAAGTCTGCATCTCAATTTTGGGAAGCTTTGAAATAATATGTCGGCGCCAACACCAAATCCCGTGTGACACTCTTGAAAGGAGAATTTCAAAGCATTAAGAAAGGCTCTTTGAAGATGTGAGAATACCTTAGCAAAGTTAAAAATATTTTTGATAACTTAACTCTTACGGGTTGTCCATTAGTAGCTTCTGATCTTATTACACAGACCCTTACTGGTCTTGATGCTGAGTATACTCCCATTGTCGTCATGTTGTTTGATAAAGAGAACCTCAGTTGGGTCGATCTCCAATCAAAACTCCTCACTTATGAGGCTCGCCTGGAACAGCTGCAATCTTCCACTCAACAGTATCTCTCACATGCCTTTGCAAATCTTTCAGTTCAACAGAGCTTTCAGCCTAGACAAAGCTCTTGGCGTTCCAGAGGGGGATGCTGAGGAAGAGGTAGAGGAGGCCGTGGCTTCACTAGTCGGAGATCAAAAAAATTTTGCCACCTCTGCAAGAGACATGGGCATGAAGTCAATGATTCTTACCATCGATATGATCAAAACTACTCTGGGCCAACCCATTCTGAGGATGCTTCTATGTATGTTGCTACACCCGAGATAATTGGTGACCCTACATGGTATCTCGACACTGGAGCAACTCATCATATGACCAACAATTTTGAGGTTGTGAATAAAGCACCCTCTTTAGGTATCACTTCTCTTTTCATTGGTGATGGTAATCCTCTTGTTGTTGAACGGACTGGGCATTCTAGCTTGACCTGTGATGATTCATGTAAGAGATTAAAATGAACAATGTTTTGGTTGTCCCAAAAATTATTAAGAACTTGATCAGTGGCTATAGATTGACCCATGATAACTCCAATATATTTGTTGAGATTCACTCACATGGTTGTTTTGTGAAGGACAAGAAGTACCGTAGAACTCTTCTTCATGGAGCTGCAACTAAGGGCACAACACAAGGTCTATATAGGATCACTAATGAAGTAGTACCTGCGAAAAATATTGATGCTACACATTTTGTTTTTGCTAAAAGTCAATCTGACTTAAAGAAAAGATGTCAATCAAATGCTTTTATTTCTATAGTAGAATCCTGGCACAGGAGATTAGGACATCCAAACTTTTCTGTTCTACAAAAGGTTCTGAATGGCTGTAATGTTCAGTTCAAATCTGATGAAGTATTTACTTTCTGTGATTCCTGTCAACTTGGAAAGTCTCACAAACTTCCCTTCTCAAAATCACTATCTCATGCTACTCATTTATTAGAGTTAATACACACAGACCTATGGGGTCCATCACCAGTTAAATCAACTGCTGGTCACAAATACTATATTAGCTTCCTTGATGAGTGCACTCAATTCACCTAGATTTCCTTGTGCTTGCTTTTTGGATGTGCTTGCTTTCCTTGTCTCTAACCATACAACAATCACAAGTTTCAGCTTCATAGCACCAAGTGTGTATTTATGGGATATAGTGGCTCACACAAAGGGTACAAGTATCTCAGTTCAACTGGTGAGTTTACATATCTCACCATGTTATCTTTACCGAGGAAGACTTTCCATTCAGCTATGGGTTCTTGTCTTCATGTCCATCGCAGAGACAAGAAATAATTGATATTGCTGTGAATAACAATGATTATAATTCATTTGCTGACCTATGTCTTGACTTGCTGCAGAATACAGCTAACACCACAGGAACACCTCCCACAGAAACTCTCTCGACCCATTCTCACCGAAATCAATCAGCTACACTATCCTCCTCATCCACAAATTCCGCCTCTGCTCCAAATACCTCGTGTCAGTCTCTCACCACAGACCCCTCTATACCTACACCCATACTTTTGACCGACACCTCTCATCCATTTACTTCATCTTTGCCCAATGTGACCTCACCACCCCTCTCTATTGAAATCTCCACCTCATCATCGTCTCCCATAGTTCCCACTTCACCAGCAAACATTTCCTCACCTACCTAACACATTGATCTAGCATCTTCCAACCCAACTCAAGCCTCACCTCTTCCCACTCCTTCTCTCATCACCACCAACAGCCACCCTATGCAGACACGCAGCAAGAGAGGCATATTCAAGCCCAAATTGCCATACATAGGGCTTACGCACTCCTCTGGTATAACTATTCACATTCCTACAACATCTAAAGAGGAGTTACAATCCCCTTTGTGGAAGCAAGGCATGATCGAAGAACTTAGTGCATTGCACAGGAATGCCACTTGGACTCTTGTACCACGGCCACAACGACAAAGTGTAGCGGGAAACAAATGGGTTTTCAAAGCAAAATTTCATCCTGATGGAAGTCTTGCCAAAAGGAAAGTGAGATTAGTTGCAATTTCAACAAACAGAAGGTATTGACTTCTGTGAAACTTTTTCTCTTGTTGTTAAGTCATCCACCATCCAAATTATTTTGACTATTGATGTTTCCTTCAACTGGGATATCAAACAGTTAGATATAAATAATGCTTTCCTTAATGGTTATCTTGTTGAGCCTGTGTACGTAGAACAACAGGAAGGTTTTGTTGATCTATATAAACCTCATTATGTGTGCAAGTTGTCTAAGGCCTTATATGGCTTAAAGCAAGCTCCAAGAGCATGGTTCAATCGTCTTAAGGCTGTATTACTATAGTAGGGATTCAAAAATTCAAAAAGTGAGGTCTCTCTCTTTATATACTGTGACAATACTCAAATCTTGATGATACTAATCTATATGGATGTCATCTTAGTCACAGGGAGCAATACTCACAGTCTGAACAGATTTACTACCAAGCTAAACAAAATTTTCAGCTTGAAAGACCTTAGATCTCTCCATTATTTTCTTGGTCTTGAAACACACAGGGATCAATCTAGTTTATATCTCTCTCAAGGGAAATATATTCTTGATTTATTAGACCGATTTCATATGAGAAATGCTTCCCCATGTAACACACCAATGGCAGCTCACAAATCATTGTCCTCATATTCAAGTGTACCTCTGTCTAATCCATTTGAATACAAAAGTGCTATTGGAGCACTGCAAATTTGTGTAATACTTGTCCCGATATTAGTTTTAGTGTTGGGAAGTTGAGCCAATTTCTTTCTCAACCTACAACTGACCATTGGAATGCTGTAAAAAGAGTTCTACGGCATCTTAAAGGTACTGTTCACTCAGGTCTTTACATTAAACCATCACATTTCCTCGATCTAGTAGCCTACTTAGACGCCGAGCAACCCAGATGACAGACGATCAGTTGGTGTCTACTGCGTTTATCTTGGAGACTCCCTTGTGACTTGGTCATCCAAGAAGCAAAAGGTAGTGACAAGATCAAGCACCGAAGTATAGGTCTCTTGCTAACACTGCAGCCGAATTGTGCTGGATAAACTCATTGTTGTCCGAGCTGAATCTAAGAATGAAGAGCACACCAACAATATGGTGTGACAATACTAGTGCGGCAGGATTAGCCTCCAACTTGGTGCATCACTCCAGGACCAAGCATATTAAAATTGACACTCCATACGAGATCAGGTGATGTCAAATGCCTTAACAGTCAGATATATCCCTACAGAGCATCAAATTGCAGATTGCTTGATTAAACCTCTACATCACGCTAGGTTATGGTACCTGAGAGATAAACTTACGATTACAACTTCACCTTTAAATAACCTCAACAGAGGCCAACCAGAAAATAGAACAAAGAGCAGCAACAAGAAGGTTCGAAGTAACATAGGGAGTTGAACAATATATTGAATTGTATTTTTATAAATAATCTATGTATTGTATCTAGAATATTAGAATATTCTAAGTAGTGACAGGTGTCATTGAGCCATTGTATCCCCGTTTATTATATAAGGCAATGCACACGTCTAGAGGCACTACTCAAGAAGCCTCATTATTACGTTGTTATTCTTTCTTTCTAAACAGAACTGAGAAGGCTTCAAGCTTTGAAGCATAACTGTGGGAGTGCCTGGCATCAATAATCAACTCTAATATATACGGACAACGCTTACTCCATCGTGTGCGTGTGATCCAAATAATTGATAAAATGCAATTTCCAGCTACTACGGGAAATGCGAATAATCTATCATACCATAAACATTGAATCTCCCCCGACATGAACAAGAAATTGCAACCTACAACATAAAAGAAAACTAATTTACTAATTACACTCCTTATGACCAACAGTGAACATAAAGAATTAAATCAAAGAAAGTGCAAGATACATTAATAACGAACAAACGAATTGCAAAAGCCAAGCGGAACTAGCTAACTTCATCATCCGGAATCTTTATTCCAAAGAAGCCAACCACTTTGCAATAATTCAAGAGACGGGGGGCAGATGGCTTTTTAGAAATGATTTGCATCAACTCTTGGCAGACCTGTAGGTCTGGGGAAGAGCCATTTGATCAGAGCCAAGGAGCTTCCTAATCTCAGATCGGACTTTAAAAAAAACATGCCTCCAGCTGCCCCTGTCTTGGGATCCAAGAACCTTCATTTCCTGCTCGTTCATTTCGAGATCCTTAGCAAAAAAGGGATTTCTGGAGAGGAACCAGGCGGAGCCCCAATCCCACCATTTCCTGAGCGAGGTGCCAGCGTAATCTCCCATTGATGAGACGGACTTGGATCTGGGAAATGACCAAGAAGATGCAGCAGAGGTGGCCTGGATCTTGAAGGACATGGATGAGAGCCGTCGGCGAAGGCCTCCTTGGTGTTGTTTGGTGTCGCCAGTGTGTGAAAGCGGAAGTACCGGCCTAGCTGACGTGCTGCTAGGAAAGAATCTATGATTCTGACCCAGGAAGCTCATTTCTGGAAATGTCGGTCAGAGCCACAGAGAGATCTGATGATGGGAGAAACCAGAGGGAAGCAAGATGAACATATGAATTATGAACGAGGAAAAAGAGAGGTGAAATTTAGCGTTCGCGGCTTTCTCTCACAGGCTGTTATATTCCTTTGTGGGGTAGATTTTTTTGTCTCCAGTTCTTTCTGTCTTGCTGGCGGTGAGGGATAGGACTAAATTTTCCACGAAGGAAAATGAGGCTGGCGCTCCCACCCACTCCCATTTAATTTAATTTATGGGTTAAATGTTATTTTTATCGTGAAAGTTTTGTAAAAAGAGTTTATATCTAGACGTTTTTCTTTTCAACTTACTCCAAACAAGTGTATGATGAAGTGTTAATTAAATTTTTTTATTTAAATATATAATTTTATTCATTATTTATTATGTGTTAATGATGCTCTCATCTATTATATTGAATATTAAATATAAATAAATTTAAAAATTTGTTAAATTTTATGACTTAGTTAATGAAGTTTAAGATTTTTCTCAATGTAAAACATGCTGAGAATGGCTTATAAATAGAACTAGATAAGTGTTTGTGCTGATTTCGGTAAATGATTCGAGTTAAATGAAGTTAAAGGAAATTGGGCCACCAACAGTGCGAAAGCATAAAATTTAACTATTGCAACTGACACAAGATGGATGAATGGGGATGAAGGTGGATTGTATTGATGAAACTGTCTGTAAGTATAGCGGTTTCATTATCAGAAGAAAGCCAGAGAGATCAAAGAGGATTGTTCATGAATACAGTGCGTCTGATAGCGGAGAATAGGAGAGAGCGGAAGAAATATATTGAGTACAGAGTGTTTTATATGTTTACAATGTAAGGTAGGGGAAAAATAGATAGTTGGTCACCGGCTGTAGTTGCCTGTTGGCTACATCCAACGACACTCGAGAATATTAGGATAGTGGCCACTGGATTTTCAGATCTTAACTGTTTGGTTCGAAGCTGAAGGGAGTTGGTGACGAACACAAGCTCCAAGCGTAGTCTCTCATGCTATCATGATGCTTGACCGTTGGTGCTTTTGGTAGACCACGTTTTGGGCTGGTTCTCTTCGTTGGGCCTCAGTCTGGTCCGGCCCAAATCATTTTTTGGGTATACAATAAGTACGTTCACCATTAAATGCTCTTTTTACCGAGTCTCGTTTAAAATTTAAATATGAGTTTTAAATTTTTCAAGAGGTTGATTTTTTTATAAGTTTTATTTTAGATTTGTTGTAGTATTTAATGCATTTTTTTATCCATAATAAATTCTACGTTTTCATATTTTTCACATATTATCTTTTATCAATTTTTCACTTATTTACTCTCATATTCACCTTACCCATAAATAAATGCGTTTTAAAAAATAAATTATACTTTTTATGTATTAACCTTCTTTAACTAATTTTAACCAATTTTTTAAGTGTATAATTTAATTATTTAAAGCTGAGGTTTTAATTTGGAAAAGCATCAATTTATACTGAGTAAGGAAGCTCTTCCATCATTATAGGGAAAACCATTATTAGAAGTACTTTTACTTTTTTTTTTCTCAATTTTTAATTTGGAAGATTTAATTAAAAGGAAAAAACCACGTAGGTAAATTAAAAATATTAGGAAAGTATAGGTATCTGTAATATGGCTTTTCCATCATTATAACTAGCTTGGCAAGTGATGTTTCTTAGAGGATTATAGAGTGTGTTTTGATAATAATGCCAAAAAGATATGTTAACATAGTACTAGTTTTGATTAGCAATCGTAGCAATTATGCCAACATGATTTACGGTCTACAAGGTAAGTATATGAGAGTAGTTTTGTTTCGATTTGCTTGAATGTATTTTTCTAACGCTATAACAAACATACCTAGAATAAGCATTTTCTCAAGTAAATGTCGGCACAAGCAAAATATCATTGTTAAGGTATATTTTTATCCCAAAAGTCTTCATTCATAAGCGTGCATCACCCGAAAGTTTTTTTTGCATGTAATGGTACCTTCAAATGTTTAAAATCAAAGCAATTTCACCCTCAATTTAACATCTTACACAATCAACAGTTGATTGATCCAATTGCATTGCCACCTCATGACACTTAAGATTATGTTATATTTAGTCCTTAATATAAACTCTGATTGACTTTTCTTGGAGAAATTGAGAAATTTAAATAAATTGATATATTTAACAATTTTCTCAAACTGATTTGCTTGACCTATAAATTAATATAAAATCTGAAACTACACATGAGTATTTCAGAATATATATAATCTAAAGTAGTTTATTTAACTTCTTTAATTTTAGTTAAAAAAATCAACTAAAACTTATATTAAAGATTAAAGGTGGTGTCTCAAAAAAAAAAAAAAAGAACCCCCTCTCCCTCTTGACTCCATTTTAGCAACTCCAACTCCATCTTCTTCTTAAGAGATGTTGATGGTCACCATTCAAGGTGTCGTTGGACTGGGACACAAACCCATTTCTCTTATACCTCAACTTGCCTCTCATTTTGGGTCACACAAAAAGTAGTTTTGGAGATAGAATAGAAAGAGCCTATTGGCCTATGTGGTAGATTTGACCAAACATATGGTTATATGGTTGAAACGTATGGGAACCCAGATCAGATCGGCCGGGTCAAGCCGGAAATCAGCGACCCGGCCTTCAATCCAGTATGGGTTGTGCTATGACTTTGGGTTGGGTCAACTTGGGTGACTCATCAGGTTGGGCGAGTCGCCCGATTTAATTTTTTTTAAAAAAATAAATTCAAGGACGAAACAATGCCATTTTGTCACTTTTTATTTCTTTTACACAAGTATGATTTTTTTTAAATTTCAAATTTGAAAAGTTAAAAAATAAAAAAAAAAACAGAACCCCTTCCCATGTTCCCTAGTCCCTACAGGAGATCCCACTCCCTGTCCCACCCATATGTGCTCACTCCTCCGACATCTCAGCTCTTTGTCATGAGATCACCCTGTGCTCTCCATCGTGATAGCACCCCTCTGGCATCTCCATCGTGATAACTTCTCTAATCCCCACAGAGGCCCACGTGAAGCCACCCCTTTGCTATTTATCGCATCTCTAGTTTTCCCTACGCTTTTATGCCATCGGCACCTAAGCTCCACCACCTCCTCCGACAGGGACTTTACTCTCCACCATTTTTCCCTTTGATTTTTGCCTTAAAAGCTGCATTTGTCGTTAGCCCCGATGCCATTTTGCTCCGCCTCAGCTAGTTAGCCCTAAATTTTGGTTTGTTTTATCATCTCCGCCATTTTATTTTATCATTTTCTGTAACTTCTATTTCAATTTTATGCTTTAATGTGTTTGATTAATGTGTTTATTTTCAAAATCATTGTGGTTGGCCTGAGGCTCTACTTTTCTGGTGTTATTGGTTTGTTCTTTGTAGCTTCCATTATTGCTTGTTGTGGGTGTTTCCATGTTGATTTCCATTGTTGGTCTGAGACTTTGTTTCTAGGTGCACAGGCTCGAATCCGCAACAATATGGAATGCTTAGGAAGAACATAACTAGAAAGCCATCATAGAGATTGGCTCTAAAACTCTATTTCTATTGTTGCTGGTTGTAGTGTTTCCATTGTAGCTTGAGTTGTTGCTTGTTGTTAATTTTGGTTGTTTGATTTGTTGTTTTATAATGGAGACTCAAAGAATCAAAAATCCTATTGAGCCTTACAATCCTCCTACTACCAGTAGCTTACCAGAATCATCATCTAGGAGTGTGAAAAAAATTTGATCCTGCTTGGCAATATGTTCTGTTAAAAAGGAGGGGAAAGTAAATGTGTTTGCATGCTTATTATGTGCTTCAAGTTACAGGGTAGGTGTGATAAATAGGTTGAAACAACATTTAGCCGGTGTGAGTAGCCAAGTGAGTTCTTGCAAAAATGTCCTCATGATGTATGTGCTAGAATGAAAGAATCTTTCATAGAGGGTGCAAAGAAAAAACATCTTCCTAATGTAGAGGAAGACATCAATATAGGTAAAGAAATTGAGAAACCAAGTACTTCCAAGAGGAAAGCAATTGGGTTTGAGAGAGTTGACAATTGTTTTGCACTTATGA
>QFDD01010192.1:0-11850 GCA_006871305.1 Vachellia collinsii
TGCCATTGCCCCAGTTTTATAATCCTAAACTAATGTTTTTACTTTTCCAACATAAATCTCTGGGTTGATTTGATGGTGATAGTCGATTTGTCCACATTATAGCCACTGCCGGGCTCCACACCTACCTACTTAAAAAAAAATTTAAACGTGCCGCTCAGCTTCACACAAAAATAAAAAATTAGCCGACGTAAATGGCTATGATATTTTTGCACGATTTTAAAATCTTAATATGTATTTCTGTATTTAATACAATTGTATGATGCATTTACGAATATTTTAAGGATAGATTTTCATGCTAACCAGCCCCGAGAAGAATGGAACACGTATACGGTATAACGTGAGCTATATGCCACTGTGGGTGTGCTTGCGTGTCATTACTCATTAGATATGCATATGCTGTGAACATTCTGATCAGGCAGCCAGCAGACGGACTGAGCATGATGACCTGTGTCCTCTTCAGTGTCTAGGGGCGGATCATTAATGATGAATAATATCTGGCCAAAACAAAAAATTAGCAGAATAAATTGGTCCAGGTGATTGTGCCAATGATCCATTGACAATTAAAAAAAAAGTTGGTGAACAGCTTCAAAGCGTAACAACAAGAATTAGAGATTTTTTAATGAAGGTAGAGGACACATTCTGTTCCGTCAATGCCGTGACGATGCTGTTACCATATTTACTGCTTAATTAATAAAATCAAATCAAATAAACAGGAGATTAAGGCTTGATTGAAGCTTTCAAGTCAGCCCAGACTTCATCCATTTCGTCCTCTTCTCAGCGATGACGGAGAGGGATGGGATATCATGGTAGCCAACATAAAGAGAAATACTTACATACTCTTGGAGTGCCACGTCATTCATGCTCTATCTAATGAGAATGTTCCAAGTGTCCTCTATTGTGGATCTCATATCCCATAAATTTCTCTTAATTATTCCTCTTTTTCCATAATAAATATCTATTGTAATGGGTTATGGAAAAATGAAAATAATCAGGAGAAATTTATGGGATATGATATCACAATAAATGACATTTGGAACATTTTCACTGGACAGAGCATAGAAGACGTGGCACTCCAGGAGTACGTAAGTATTTCTCCAACAAAAATGGGTGCTTACCCATGCATCTTTTGTTTTTTTTTTTAAAAAAAGATTTATTTTAATGTCATCTTTTAGCACTCCGTACTATTCTCGTCAAAATATTATATTTAGTTCATCTATCTTTACCTTTTAAAATTAAAATACGATTTGAATGATTTTTTAGGCTCTATAAATAACCCTGGTATTCTTATGGCTCCGTAAAAAGGCCTGAGAATTTTTATTGCAGACCATGTTTATTTATTTATTGGTGTATTTCGCATTCTCTCTCCTTTTTCTTTCAAGAGATTGACACCCACCGTCAAGTGTCAGCACACATACTTATTTATCAAAGTCGTATTTATCCTTATTAAATAAATCTTATACATATATTCCCATGTGCCATATTCTAGTGTGTCTGATTTTAGTTACAAACTTCATTTCTTCCGAGAATTGGTCCTGAAACTTTCCTCTTGGCAGCGCCGGTCGACTTTTTGAAAATTAACAACTATTCCTATGGGCCTGATATTCCACATAACAACATATCCATATTTTTTGCCGACCCAAAACCTGAATATCCCATGCCGAGCCCAGAAGACTTAAAAGGTTGTTGGGTTTAAGTTTGAATTGGGCTTACGTAAATGATGCTTCAAATCCAATGCCTAAATCAGATGGTAACGCAATGGGTTAATTCCTGGCAATACAACAATTAAAGTATATCTATAGAAACTGACTGTTTCCAATTAAAGGATGTCTATAGAAAAAGATGCCTAACTATTAGTACAGTTAGATAGTTGGCTCACGTGCATGGTTACGTGCTTGGTTATTTCCGTTGAGCATTGACAGCTTGCATTTTGTTATCAGTAACCAATTCTGTTTAGTTGATAGTCAGTTTCTTGTTGACACGTGTATACTTTCATTTATCTATAAATAACATTCACAGGCTCATAGATCATCATCTGATCTAAGCCTTTCCATTCACTCTCTGTTTATCGAACTTGGTATCAGAGCTTTTAACGATCCTCATGGCCACCTCTTCCACCTCCCATGACTCTGCCAATGCAGCAACTACATCTCCAGTCATTCAGTCCTTCTCTTCGATCACTCAAACAAAAACTATCCCACTGCTGAACAGTTTGAACCAAACTGGATCCATCAAGCTGGACAGATCCAATTTCCTGCTATGGCACTCACTTGTACTTCCTGCATTGCGAGGACATCGTGTGGACGCTTTCGTTCTGGGCACAAAGCCCTGTCCACCTCAGTTCACCACAACTGATTCCGGTACGCATGTTAATCCGGACTATGAAGACTGGATAACCACTGACCAAATCATCTTCAGTTGGCTCCTCAGCACCATGACGCCCTCCATTGCGTCACAACTCCTTCATTGCCGAACTGCATCACGGGTTTGGAAAGCGGTTACAGATCTGATGAATGCTCACTCCAAATCCAGAATCACCATGTTTAAGTCTGAACTTCAACGAACATGAAAAGGTTCCAGCTCCATCGATGACTACTTAGCGAAGATGAAGACACTTGCTGACAATCTCGCCATGGCTGGAAGTCCCATTGCTGAACCTGATCTCATCACTCAAGTATTGGCTGGGCTTGATGCTGAATACACTCCAATAATGGTCTATCTCACTGATCGTGATAACTTGTCGTGGATTGATGTTCACACGCGTCTTCTCACGTTTGAACGTCACCTAGAACACATCAACACCGTGAACACGGTAAACTCTTCCTTTGCCAATATTGCCATTAACTCTAACTCCTCTCCTTCTTCCCAACGTCTGCATAGCTCATCACGAGGCCCAGGAAATCAAAACTATGGGAATCGTTCACACAGAGGCCGTGGCAGAGGACGCTCTAACAGGTCGAAACCAACCTGTCAGGTGTGCTCCAGGCAAGGACACACTGCCATGCAATGCTTCTACCGTTTTGACAGATCCTATACAGGCAATGATGAAACTCAGTCAAGTGCTCAAAATGCCTCTGCATATGTTGCAAAACCTGAAACAGTGACAGATCCCGATTGGTACATGGATAGTGGAGCAACAAATCACATTACTCACCAGGACACCCCTGAAATGGCTCAAAACTTCGTATTCGAAGCTCTACATCTGCCACTCTATCCTCTGGTGATAATTCTCTCTCCCTCAGAAGGGTCCTAGTTGTTCCAGAAATTAAAAAGAATCTTGTTAGTGTTGCAGAGCTGACTGATGATAATGATATTCTTGTTGAATTTGATTCTAAATGTTGTCATGTGAAGGACAAACCAACGGGCAAGGTTCTGCTAACAGGGACAAAGTGTGATGGTCTCTACAAAATGAACCAAGCACCACAGTTCAAGCATCTCTCAAATGCTTATGCACCCTCTGTTTTTCTTTCTGTTTTAGATCATTGGCACAGGAAGCTAGGACATTCATCTTGCATCACAATAAAACGCATTCTTAAGGATTGTAATATCAATCTCTCTTCCAAAGAGAAACTCAGTTTTTGTACTGCATGTCAATTTGGTAAATCCCATGCGTTACCTTTCAAAAACTCTACTTCTAGAGCAAGAGCTCCATTAGAACTGGTACATACGGATCTGTGGGGTCCAGCTCCAATAAAATCAATACATGGCTATCGTTACTACATTTGTTTCCTTGATGATTTTAGTCGTTTTTCATGGCTATATCCCCTACATACTAAAGATGAAGCTCTAGGTGCATTCAAGAATTTCAAACTGATGGCAGAAAACCAACTGGACACAAAAATAAAAATACTACAAAGTGACTGGGGTGGGGAATTTCGCTCATTTACAAAATTTCTCACTGAGTCAGGTATAATTTTTCGCCACTCTTGCCCATACACATCGGCGCAAAACGGGCGTGTTGAACGCAAGCATCGTCATGTGGTTGAAACTAGTCTTAGTCTCCTTGCTCAGGCACACATATCAGTAAACTATTGGTGGGAAGCTTTCTCTATGGCTGCTCATCTCATAAATCGTATGCCCACCCAGGTTATTAACATGTCCCCATTTCAAGCTTTGTTTCAGAAACAACCAGACTACCTTGCCCTTCACACATTCGACTGTGCATGCTTCCCTTGTCTACGGCCTTACAACAAGCATAAGCTTCAGTTTCACTCTGAAAAATGCATATACCTTGGTCCTAGCAGTAGTCACAAAGGGTTCAAATGCTTGAGTCCCTCGGGTAAAATTTATATCTCCCGTCATGTTGTGTTCGACGAATCTGACTTTCCATTTTCAGGACAAGTGCGTGCTGCCACTTCTCCCTCAACAGCAGGATGCTCACTTGATGGGGTACACTCACTCACCACTGCTCTGCAACACCTCTCACCTGCCCCATCAAATTCTGAGGATGCCTCCTTAACTGCCTCAGTTGCACCGTCAATTCCATCAGATGGCTCACATGGGCCTTCTAGTGCCTATTTTCCCCGAAACAACCTTCCCAGCTTAACAATTGTGGCCCAACCTGCTCCAAATGTGCATCAGATGGTGACAAGGTCCAAATCTGGCATATCCAAATTCAAGACTCCATTCGTTGGTTTCACTGTCTCTCATACACCAGAACCTCGCACAGTTAAAGAAGCTTTACTTGATAGTGGCTGGCGAGCTGCCATGTTGCAAGAGTATAAAGCTTTGGTTCAAAACAATACATGGTGTCTTGTACCCTCATCTCCACAGCAACATGTTGTTGGAAACAAATGGATTTTTAAAAGAAAATTCAAATCTGATGGCTCGTTGGACAAATTGAAGGCACGCTTGGTTGCAAAAGGGTATCTCCAGGAACCTGGTGTTGACTTTGGTGAGGTTTTTAGCCCTGTGGTTAAAATGACTACAGTTCGCATCATTCTTACACTTGCTTCCTGTTTTCGTTGGACTGTGCATCAAGTTGACATTAACAATGCATTCCTTAATGGATTTCTTTCTGAAGTGGTTTATATGAAGCAACCAGAAGGTTTTATTGACCCTAGAAGACCCAACCATGTATGCAAGCTGACTAAAGCTCTGTACGGGCTCAAACAGGCTCCTCGTGCATGGTATGATCGTCTGCGGCTTACTCTACTTGCTTGGAAATTTGTCAACTGTAAGTCAGATTCATCGCTATTTTTCTATTGGGATGACTCACAAATTCTCATTGTTCTCATCTATGTCGATGACATCCTTGTCACCGGTAATAATCATAACAGCATATCTCAGTTCACCATGAAACTAAATACCATGTTTGCTCTGAAAGATCTTGGTGATATACACTATTTTTTGGGGTTTGAAATTTCTCGTGATCCACGTGGTTTTCTGCTCTCTCAATCGAAATATGTAGTTGATTTACTGTCTCGTTGTGGAATGCTTCACTGTGCTCCGTGTCCCACACCCATGGTCACTGGACGCACCCTTACACTACATGACAGTCCCCCAATTTCAGATCCTCAGAAATATCGAAGTGTGGTAGGTGCTCTACAATATTTGGTGAACACTCGCCTTGATATATGTTTTACTGTCAGTAAGTTAAGCCAGTATCTCAGTTGTCCAACTGAACTTCATTGGCAAGCAGTTAAACGTCTACTGCGTTACCTCAAAGGCACCGTCTCACGTGGCGTCTTGTTGAAGTCCTCCCCCTCTCTTCAATTAATTGCTTACTCTGATGCTGACTGGGCCTCGTGTCCAGATGATCGCCGCTCCACAGGTGGCTACTTTGTGTTTCTGGGTGATTCACTTGTTTCTTGGTCTTCTAAGAAGCAGCATGTAGTATCCAGGTCCTCTGCTGAATCTGAATACAGAGCACTTGCCAACACTGCAGCTGAGCTTGCTTGGATTCGTTCTCTCCTTCATGAATTGAGCTTCTCGTCAGCAAAAAGCTCTGTCATCTGGTGTGATAATGTCTCCGCTTCTGCTCTCGCCTCCAACCCAGTGTTTCATGCTCGGACCAAGCACATTGAGATTGACACGCACTTTGTTCATGACCTTGTCCTCTCAAAACAACTTGTTGTGCACTATGTACCGTCCCAAGATCAGATTGCTGACTGTCTCACAAAACCACTCAGCCATTCGCGGTTCAACTTGCTACGAGACAAACTCGGGCTACCTTCCACACCCTCTAGTTTGAGGGGGGATGTTAGTACAGTTAGATAGTTGGCTCACGTGCATGGTTACGTGCATGGTTATTTCCGTTGAGCATTGACAGCTTGCATTTTGTTATCAGTAACCAATTCTGTTTAGTTGATAGTCAGTTTCTTGTTGACACGTGTATACTTTCATTTATCTATAAATAACATTCACAGGCTCATAGATCATCATCTGATCTAAGCCTTTCCATTCACTCTCTGTTTATCGAACTCTAACTTACATATCCCAAAGAAAAAGGTAAGAAAACCAGAAAAGAACATGATAGCATCCTCATAAAATCCAACAATTCATTGTAATAAAATAACTTAATATATTAATTACTAATAAAAAGGAATCTAATGATGCATATATTAAATAAAAATGGTTTTTAAGCCATAATTTAATAATTGAAAAATAGTATGACCTGGGTTGCTACTTTTGAAGGGATTTGATTATGAATATATAAAATAATTTTTTTTTTGCCAAGTGCTTGTACACTTACTTTCATTGAATCCAATTTTATTCGAGATAATGTCAGGTACGAAATGCAATAAACTACAAATTTTGAAGAGAAGCTTACTGGGCTTGGAGTTAAAAAGTTTAAACTTTTAATTTGGGTTCAAAGTAAGACCTAATGGGTTCAAAGTTCAAAATATCAGGAAGAGGGCTGCAGAGCATGAGGGGGAGGGAGTGCAAAATTAAAAAATTTATAGGCTCAACATGTAATTTTCTCAAGATGAGTATGGGGCTCCGCTACTGATTTGGAATTTCATTGACGCATACCTAATTGAGATTCACTTTTGTTTCTCTATCTTTGCCTTCCTTTTTACTTTAGTCATGGAAAGAAATCATCATGTAACATATCGTGAGAGCATTTGCAGATATTTTGACATAAATGCAGACAAAATATAACAACAGAAAAAGGCTGAAAAGACGTAAAAGAAAGAGTGTCATTATATATAAATGAATCCCTGATCAAACTACATTAGTCGGATATGCTGGTACGTAGTAATACAGATGTATTTCTCCTAATTAACTATCAACCAATGAATCTTTAGATGGACGTGGGATAATTAAAGGGCGAGGAATAATATTTTTGGACAGCAAAAGGCTGAAGAAGTGAAGTGGGAAGCCATCGTGATAGCAAAAAAGAGAGACCGTCGTACAGTAGGTGTAACCCACAACCACCCATTAAAGACACGACACTAACTCCGACAATGATCTCGCAGGAAAAAACACAAGTAGGAGACTTCAACTTTTCCCCGGGCTGGGCCACCGCCTTTGATGACTGACCTCGCAATGTAAGGGATCTCCCCCCTCTTTACGAGGCACTCACCAAAACCTTGTTCCATTAAAGCCATATGGTCCTAAGTTCCCACACAGACAAAGCCCCGTGCCTCCCACAAAAGTCCTCCCTCTACTTTAGGTTCTAACCACGAACTTTCTGCGAAATTCATCTCATGCAGCACATTATGTGAACCAAACATTCATACCAGTAAAGGACTATCACTATGTGATAATGATCCATATATATATATATATATACACGTACCTTGTCTCACTCTCTGCCTTTCCATTCCCTTTAATTGATTTGACTATATTTAATAACAATTATATGCACACAAGTGCTGAATTTGTTTGTCCTCTTCATTGACTATATCTCCCCCAAAGTACGCACGATATAGATTGTGTGTAGATCGGGAGAAGAAGACTAATTAAAATGCCTCTTTCTGAATATAGCTAAACAGAAGCAGCGTCGTCCCGCAACTCTTGCTGCTCAAGTTGTTAATTTATTGCTGAGATGTCCATTTCAACTCTTTGGTTGAATTATTTGAAGTCATCGATCCATCGGGGGCTGTTCAAGAGGCCAATTCTGAAGGATGGTGACGTGTAATGTTGAAAAACAGCCTCATGTTCACGGCATGCGCATCAGAAAAAAAAGTTTGATCAATTTAAAATTTTACTTTATTAATTAAGTGGAGGGCGTGAAGTGCCACGCACGATTCTTCATATATAGCGGTGAACAGCTAAAAAGTTTATTCATGTAGGACACAAACAGCTAAAAAGGTTCCCTTGGAAAACAGATTTGTCAAGCATGACAAAATAATGATAATCTTTCTAAACCAAGAATACTACAACGCAGAGTGTCACTCTGCCGAACTTGAACTTGTCCTTGTTTGTATATACACAGGTATTTTTTTTTTTTATTGAAGTTGATTGTGTTTGATGTATTAAATGTGTGAACTTCTTCCAATAGTGTTGGTGTTCAAAATTTGGTTTGTGATTCACCATGTTATGGGGGAACTAGTTAACCCTTTCTGCTAGACTTAACCCATGTTAATCTACAAAACTTAAAATCTAACAATATTAAAATGGAATACACGATTCTTTCATTTTTATTGTTATTGACTATCAAAGGTGAACATGTCATGTGTTGCTAACAAGGTTAAAAAGACCGGATCGGGCACTAAACCGGTCGAAGTAGTGGGTTAAGGGTTAATGGGTCAAATCGGGGTCAAACCGGCCTATTAAAATAATAACATTTAATTGATAATATTAAAATATAGTACTTTTAATAATGTTTAATTTCAAAATATTCATCTTTATCAATTAAAATATTTTAGTTATTGTAATTAATAATCATTTATAATAAAAAAAACATCATTAAAATTCATTCATCAACCATAAAACGTTAATAATCAATCATAAAAAAAAATCATGTTTGTAGTAAAAAAAAAGGAAAGGAAGAAACACCATTTAATTCTTCCCTTTGTCACTAAATATTAATAAAAACAATAAAAAAAGAGAGAGAAATTGCATTAAGGTCCTACACAAGAAAATTAATATAAAAAATTAAAAAAAATATGTGACCCAGTCAACCCGATCCCTGGTTTTCCATTGAACCGGACCGATCCGGTTTTTTGTTCCTTGGTTGCTAATGAGAACTTCACAGAAAGTTTACATACAAGATTGTTAACCGGGAAAAAGCTATCCACTGCCAATATAGGAAATGAATAAGACGACTTATCTTTGTCCGGTGAATTAAAAATAAAAGGGAAGAAATAAGATCTTCAAACAGGTCGATACACACACACATATATATATATTGCAAATAAGAAGGTCCATTGATGAATAAAAACCTTCGCATGATAAAGTAAGGATAGTATTTTTATTTTTCAATTGATTTAAAACCTAGTGAGGAGTTTAGTGAGGAGTTAAAACCTAAGAGTTTGACTCAATTGATTTCTTGCACTTGTAAGCCAAGCTGGGTTTATGGAAAGATGTGTGCCTCTTAATCACCAAGTCTGATTTTTTTGGCCCCAGGTTTCTGTTTGACTACTTCTATTTTGTTGCAATACTCTCCTGTCTTGGGACCTGTAGAAAAATATAAGATTTGATTGTCAAAAAACTTAACACACAAATCTTCCTCTTCCTATTGACCTGTGTTCTATCGTGAAATATAGGCTGGGAATTCCATTCTTGTTAAAGGTCTTGGGCAAAAATAGATTCTGAACAAGTAAAATGAAAAGGTAATTAAGTTGATTACTAAATGCATGGATTAATCAGTGTCTTGCAATATGCATCGTAAAGGAGAGAAATTAATATATATATATATATATATAGTGTCCAAAATGAAGACAAAACTTTAATTGATCAATCATGTTGCTCTGAATATATATGGTGAGTGAGTGGAAACGCATGCATGGGACCCAAAATTAGGATATACTAGAATTGATTGTATGGGATATGGGGGGAATGGCATTATTGCGCGATCCAAACACCCATGTTCACCTGACCCTCCTTGTCCCCATCGCCAAATTAAACGCCAACTTGTTAATTGCCTCCATCCTTCTTCCGTGAGAATTAATTTTGTGTATTAAACTCACCACCATCCCCTAATTCAACACACTAGCTACTCAATCAAATCTTGCAGGTGTTCTCTGTTCCCTAGCATCTGCTATTTCATGTGAAACCCACATGCCAACCACTCCCCCAAAATCAAATTTGTCACATCCTGCCCTAAAATTGTACACATCAACTCTATATATTCTACTTGCTCTCCTGCATTCTTGTTGCTCTTCCATTATTCCCCATTCTTTAGTGTGATTTTTTCCAATCGTTACCAGCCAAATTATATCGTTTTTACGGTATTACCTGTTGGGTTGTGTGTGTGTGGGTGTGTGTGTGAAATATATGGATCCACTGGGATAGTTTTCTCCCTTATCTTTATAAACCTTTCCCTTCCCTTCCTCCTGTGTGCATTTGTTGTGTGGCATGAACAGAGTCTAATTCATGATTCGGCTACACATGGGGATATCAATCGTTCAATTGGATTCACATGTACGCCTAAAACCTTTGTTATATATATTAACCTATTTTATCTTTAATATGCCTTGATTGGCATTAATTATTTAATTTCATGCATGTTACAATTCAATAGAACACCAATAGACGAAAAAAGGGAGAGAATTGTTGAGTATTTGAAAGCAGCAAATAAATTCTCGACATGAATAAGCAATCCCTCCTGCACAAAGTGACAGACAAGTAAGGAACTGTTCAGTTTGGGCGTAAAAATTGTTTTGTCCCCTTCCAGATAAAAAATTAGCTATATCTGATATTTAATGTGTCATCAAATATTAAGGAAGTCTTGATCTTAATTATATATACGTAATTGTCGAGTAATCCATAAAGTTTATATGTATTATTTTATTTTTCTTTCTTTTCAAGGGGAACATTGCATGTTCATGTTTAAACATGTAATGTTCATGTTTGAACATATGCAACCATCTTTCCTAGTGAAAAAGGTTTCTTGTCTGCATATAGAGCCATTTAATTATAATCATACACCCACGATCTTAAAAGTAGCGTTTTACTACACTGTCACTTTTCGCTTAAAAAAAACAAAGAATTATTTGAGAGACCTTATATAAACAATCATTTCAGTTCTTCCGAAAAGTTAGTTCGGAAATATATTACAGTCAATCAGAATACACACATATATTAATATGATAATAAGAATATATAAAACACAAGTCGAACCCCTTTTGATATGCAAATTAAAATGAAAAAAATATTTTGAAACAGAGTTTTTCTGTTAGTTTGGAGATTTGATATTTAGATTCTCCAAATTCATGCAATATATATATATATATATATATTCTCAGCAATCAGCATCATGTTCTGCGACGTTCTACCTTCCAAAATCTGGAACGCGCTCAACTCAACGGACCCTAACCGAAAAGCGTGTAGAGTCAGTTGACATGTTTCACTTCTAAGTAAAATTAATTATAATGATACAAAAACAGATAATTATTAATCTACGAGAAGATCATAATATTAAATTAGAGATTATCACTATTCATGTTTCCATTGTCTACTAAAAAATTTAAAATAGGATGAATAATTATTTATATTAAAAAGATATTATGTACCATTGTGCTCTTATGTGTACCTACCAAAAAGCGAAGCTCATGATATGTTTGTTACTTTGTAGCGGGAGAAATGATTGCTCAAAGTCTGAAGGCGAATGTGTAGCCAAAAAAAAAAAAAACAGATAATTTAACTTGTAGAGCACATGCATATTGTTGTTGATAATGAGGAAATCGACCAAAATTCCCAAAGTCTTCATATTTAAAAACGCTAATAACCATTTATTAATAA
>QFDD01010197.1:0-11501 GCA_006871305.1 Vachellia collinsii
TTTTTTTTTAATCAAAGAGTAGCTTCAATGCAAATGATTAAAAAGAGTATTTTAGAAAAATTAACTCCCATTTTTATAAATAATTAACTTAACAAATTTCATCAATAACTGCAAATTAGTTATCTAGCTCATACATTAAAAATCAAATAAAATATAAAATATACAATCATATTTATAATTCATTTTCAATATGTTTTTACAAATTAAGAAAAAATCTTAAATTTCATTAACTTTATCTTAAAATTCATTACTTTCCAATTTTATTCCCATTTAATATAACATTATATCTTATGAAAACAAAGTTAATATAATAATAAATAAAAGGTAAAACGTGCATTCATATGAAAAATTTAATGAGGTAACTTATAAATAGGATAAAAAAAAAATTTCTCCCTACCCTATAAATAAAACCACGCAAGAGTACTCCCTTAAAAATTTCTACCTTACTGCCACTTTATGTTTCTACATTTTGCAGATTAATACAGTAATGATTCCTAGACAGGCAATTCAATTAATAAAAACACAGGTAGAGAGACATATACATAATACCTGCTTCTCTTCCACTTTGAGCTTGTCAAGCAATTTCTTCTTCTCATCTGTAGTCAATACCTCATACTTAGGCTGCAATATATGCTTTGAGACATTCACCAGCAGATCATTGATCTATGAACAATAAATATCATTTGTTTAAAAAGAATATTATATATTATATTAGAAGCAGGAGAAATAATGAAGTATCAAGGATAACAAATATTCCAGCCAAAAAAAAAAACCTAAAAATGGCTTGGGATGCTAATTAATTAAGAGTAAGAATGCTGATCAATACATGTATATATCAGAAATGGAAATTCCTTTGGGGGAAAAAATCAAATGAGCATTGAAATGCAACAATATGAATAATTCTTAAAAAAGATACAAACTCATTGCTTCAATTTTTGTCCACTGACTTCTTGTATAAAACTGATGTACTATTAACTCCCCAATCTCTGGATCCCTGTGTGACTCCTTTGTTATATATATATATATATATATGATCATTTTATAAAAAAAAACTCCAAAAACACCAAAATGCTTATTCCAATGATACAACTCACTGCTGGAAAGTGGTCTGTCAGTTGCCCTCACAAAAGTAACATCTAAATAAATGAAAGCCAAGGTACGTAAAACCTATATGCTATACAAGGTCAAGACATCATAACATAGCAGACTTTGGCAATCTAAATTTTTATTCTAGCCCATAGCCACACTTCTCAAAGTCAAGTTAATCTTCACACCTGAAATAAGCTCTAGAAATTTGCGGGGTTAATACAAAGATTTTTATGGTTTACTCTCATTTTAATTTTGATATTTATAAAGACAAATGTTTTAAATGAAAATAAATTTAAAGAACCAAAACATATATATTTTAAAATTGTATGGGTCAGAACTAAAATGAATACAAATTATAAGGATCAAATATTGTATAACCCATAA
Source organism: Vachellia collinsii (assembly GCA_006871305.1). Lineage (NCBI taxonomy): Eukaryota > Viridiplantae > Streptophyta > Magnoliopsida > Fabales > Fabaceae > Vachellia > Vachellia collinsii. Next base: position 1,474 of record QFDD01010197.1, read on the forward strand.
TTATGTATATCATACTCTCACACTCTTGCAGTCCTAGAAAGCACTCCACTCAAAACGTTCATCACTGAAGTGCACAAAATGGGCAAAGAGGATAATCTCCTTGCCTCTCTTACCTCCAAACCAACATTGGGATTCACCATTAAATGAAAATTCACAGAAACCTTGACAAAACATGTGAATATTACAATAACCTTCAAAAGAAGTGGTTAACGTATATAATTTGGAATATTTGTAACTTACTTTAAAAATCTCAACCCTAAATGGCCATTTTTGCAGTTCTTTTCCTGCATATGGGGTCATTTTGCTTTGTATAAGGGCGACTCAATCTTTCTTGGCCCATAATCGTTCCATACAGAAGACGAATGGTTTCAGCTTTGATATCAGCAGTTCCCAGAAAGATAACCAGCACCTGCACAGAAGGCATTTAAGCCAAAGTACATCGATAATAAGGAGAACCATAAAGGCATGTATATCAATTGTATAGCATAGAAATTTAAATGAAGTTTCCGCCCAAAAAAAAAAAAAAAGAATTAATCAAGAAGTTTATCCGTAAAGGTATGTTAAAATGTTGGAAAAAATATATAGTACAATTAATGAGGCGTGGCAAAGTTTTCTTTCACTCAAATTAAGTAAAATCATCTAATAAATATCTATTATTTTCAATGTGCGATCCACCTAGAAATGTGTATTGTTACTCGTATTGAATGTTTTAGTAAAACAGTTCAAATGCAAGATAGTTAGAGGTTAGAGAGCAGAATAACCTGTAAGTGACATTTCTCTCTTTTGATATGTTAAGAGACCAAATTACCGTTCTTCCTTTGCTACATTTTAAGTGATGGATCCAAAGGATAACTCATGTTTTATTATTATTTTTTTTTGGGGGGGGGGGTTTAGTTTTATTTTCTTTTCAAAGTAAAAAAAGGAACAAAATTTACAAATAAACCTTAGATTCGTCGCTGTACATTTTCAGTCCTAATCTATGCATTTCATATTTTTCCAGCACAGTGCAAAGCAATATCAGTTTGAATCTCCTACTTTACGTATATTCTATAGTCTTACAATTTTACCTGACTTACACAAATTTACTTAAATCCCAAGTTAGACAGCAATGTGGAAGTTGATTCTTTATCCTGCTATAAATATTTTTCCCATCACTATAAACAAAACAGAGAAATATAAATCACACAACATACTCTGAAAATTACAGGAATATCGTTTAAATATGGCGAAGTGTTAGGTTTCTTCGAAGAGGCCAAAGGTTTTGCTATAATCATTATATTAAAAACTCAGGATGACAAAAGGAAGCAACTTTATGAATGTGAACTTGCGGCAGGATGGCTGCGGAGAAAACGGATCAATACATATGATTCACTACGTAATCAAGAAAATCAATTGCTTAACATATAAAAACAAATAACCAGAAGGATTAAAAGATTAAAGAGTCTTTCACCAAAAAAAAAAAAAAAAGATTAAAAAGTCCATCATGCTCATTGCTGATTCAAGAGGAATGACAGTGATCGGCAGAATCTTTGCAGACACAAGAAGACACCCAGGTCCTTTTTTTTTAATGCAATTTTTAGTAATATGACTCAAATCCGAAGACATATAAGCAACGCTTTATTATAATCTCTGAATAACTCCAAACTATTCACAAAGTTCTACGTTTACAAACCTTCTACCTCCTCCATTAAGAACAAATTATGCGTTCCCCTGCTTTGGAAAAATACATACAGAGCAAGAACAGACAAGCGATTGAATAGATCATTTACGGATATCAAATATATACACAAACACACAAAATAAAACAGAAATGTGAGATTACTTTGATTCAAGTTCTCAACTACAACTTTTTAACCATTATAACCATTTCACAATAACTTCTTTAAGGAAGATTTCATTTCAGACTCTTCATCTTCAATGTGTATCCGGCATTGTGGTACCAAAAGATGCAGTGTGATTTGAAGTTGAGAGAAAACAATAACAAAAACGTCATTTCGAAACAGCGGATACTTGACGCTATTTTTGCATTTCGAAGTTGAGAAAAAATAGAGATGTGTGTATTTCTTTATAATGTAGACAAAAATAAAGCCACATCGATGTCTCCAGTAATCGAAACAGATAAATGTTAATATGTTACTCATTTGAGAACATACCGTGCTCGATGCATTGGAGACGCAGATACGGAGGCTTTCGACGTTCGGTTGTTGGCCAAAAACGCGACGGAAATCATCGAGAGAGCGGGTGAGTTCATCGCCGGGAACATGATAACCACGGTCTCGAAGCATTTCACACACCGTCCGGCGAGCGTAGAAGTACCTAGAGCTCTCCACGCTCCCTTGGTCAACGAAATCAGTGATGCAGCAGTTTCTGGTTCCAATGCCACCTTCTGCTGCTACGGCGGCGGTTCCATTTCCGTTGCCGTTTCTGTCACTGGTGAACATCGCCATTGTTGCTCGCTGCGGTGAAGCTTGCGAGAGCTCAGTGAGTGACTGTGTGTGTGAGAGAGAGAGCATGAGGTTCGTATATGCAAAGGGGAGGGAATATGAAACGGTACGGTTGGCGACGACGATAGTGCGGTGCTGTGCCTTTCGCGTGAGTTCCTCTTACGGAACGACGCGTGTCTCAGCGTTTGTTTCTAGAAAATTATTTTAATTTAATTAATATACAAGTTCGAAAATTTTGGATATAATCTTAATTGAGGTTTTTTAAGGATAATGCCATGAACAGTAATTTTATTTAATTAAATACTATACTTTTAAAAATATTTAGGTAAATACTTTAGTCAAATTCATTTACCTGAATAACAAGTTTAGCACAAAATTTGGGGAATCTTTTTTTAATTAAAATATCCCATTTAAAAAATATTAATCTTTTTTTAATTTGGAGAGATTTAAAAATAATTTTATTTTTGCTGGAAATGAATTTAAAAATAATTTTTTTTTATTTGGGGAGGGGAGGGGAGGGGAGGGGAGGGGGTGGGGGATGTGAGGGCCACATCCACCCCCATTCCCCAAACTCGTTCACCTGAACAAGTTTAGAGAATTTGTATTGAACTCGTTCTTCATGTGAACAAGTTCAATACAAATTTAAACTCGTTCACCTGAAGAATGAGTTTAACTGTAGCATTTACCTAAAATATTTTTAAAAGTGTAGTATTTGACTAAATAAAATTACTGTTCATAGCATTAGCCTTAAAAAACCTCTTAATTGATGTTATTTATTAGTTAAAGATTATTGATAATTTCATTGTACTCAGCTAGAATTTTAAAATGATTATGTTATAGTGAAAGACTAGTTAAAGTGATTAGTATTATTATTTTGAACTTGTTTGTCAACCCTCTTTAGAATTATTTCTACGCAAGTTAATACAAAACTTTTCTCACATATTTACCTCGGATAACGTACAATTACTTTCTAAAAATTAATTCCAAACAAACTATATGTCATCGAAAGAGCCTAAAACTCTATAAAGGTTCTCATTCATAGGTTGAGAAAAAGAAAGAGTGTGGTATGTGATTCTCACTGTAAAGATGAACGATAACATGAGGCTTTCACTTTTATTTTGTTTTTGCCAATGAATCTTCCACTTTAAGATTCTCCAGAGTTAGGGTCTAATATATTAAAATCATCATTAATTAATAGATGATCAATTATTGTAATGTTGAAAGAGCTTCTGCTCTTCTAAGAATGATACATATGATTCTTCATCTTCATTCTTGTTATTCCTTAATCAATATGATTCTTCTGCACTTTTTTTGTGTGTGTTGTGCTATGGTTTCTGTGCAGACATAAGAGGAGTTACATAAGGAGTTGATTTTCTTAGGCAATACCTTTACATTCAAAAAGCTTTTTGTTGTAAATATTTAAGTCAAATAGGGTAATTAGGTAATTATATAGCTCAGTACAAGATACTAGTTGTATAGATGATCACACTTAGATATGTTAGATAGGATATTGATTTGTATATAAATACACCTCACATGTGTACAAAGATGACAATTCGAAAGAAGACAAGCGTATTATTCAGATTCAATTCTTGGGCTCCTTCTTTTATCATGGTATTAGAGCCCATGATCCATGTTTCTGGGTTGGGTTCCGTCACACACTAACCCAGATTGTACCCTAACTGAAGAACTCGTGGCATCCTTCTTGATTTGCAGCCATAGAGCGCACGAAGGAGCATCAGCGTTCTCTTTCTTTTTCTCCACCCGATGCACCCTACTTGATTCGCAGCCACAGAGCGCACGGTAGGCATCGATAGTGTTCTTTTTTTTTTTTTTTTGGCTTCAGTGACCCCTCTTGTTCGCGCCATCTGAGCTCACTGTGGGGGAATGCCGCACAAGATCCTTCTTCTTCTCAGGATCCCTCTTCTTGTTTGCCACCTTCTAGAGCGCACAACCCGAAACTCTTTACCGTTGTTCTTCAACAGAGATCTTTCCGCCATGCTCCCGACAGTTCCCCTAGCAACCTGCGTACAATCTGCCTTTATGAGTGCCTCCGATAGCGAAGCCACTTCCAGGGGTCATTCTTCTCGTTCCACGGGTCAGCCTCCTGTTATTTCCATTGACTCCAATCATGCGCTCTTTCTCCACCCGGCTGATACACAGGCCAATGATCTTGTTCATGAACCTCTCACGGGGTATCAAAACTACTCAATCTGGAGAAAAGCTATGCGACTTGCTCTTCAGGGCAAGAACCAGTTAGGTTTCATTGAAGGCACCTGTGTCAGGGCTGATCAAGAACCTCATCTTCGTGAACAATGGGACCGATGCAATGCTGTGGTACTTTCTTGGCTCATAAACTCTGTAGATAAAGAAATAGCTAATGGTATAGTCTTCTCTCTTGATTCACATTTGGTCTGGGTTGATCTTCAAGAGAGGTTTGACAAAAGAGATGCTGCAAAGATATTTTCTCTTCACACATCTATTAACCACCTTACCCAGGGTTCTATGACTGTCTCTGATGCGCCCTTTTGGATCGCTTGGATCGCATCAGTCTCTGCCTACTACACAAAATTGAGAGAACTGTGGGATGAATATAATGCCATAGTTACTATTCCTAACTGTCAATGTGCGTCCTCTAAAACGTACTCCAAAATTGTGCAAGAATAGAAGTTATTTCAATTTTTAGTTGGATTGAATGACTCCTACCTTCCAATCAGAAGTCAAATTCTACTTATGATGCCCCTACCTTCTCCTAATCAAGCTATTCCATTGTACTTATTTCTACTCAAGAAGAGTAGCAGAGGCAACTTATTTCTACTTCTTCAGCCCCCCTCTCTAATGGAACTATTATGTCTGCAAATACAACTAGGGGGCCGTGGAAGAGGCAGGGGTCGTGGCAAAGTAAGATCTCAGGAAGAATGTACCCACTGCCACAAGAAAGGCCACCATCATGATAATTGTTACCATCTCATTGGTTTTCCACCTGGATATGGCAAGAAACAGTCTGATGATCAGGCAAATCACATACAGAGCGACACATCTGCTAAACCTGGTCGAGGACAGGAAGCAAGCACCAGCATAGGGGGACTCATGTTTACCCCTGAGCAATATATGCAAAGATTCTAAACCAAATGAGGTTGCTGTGAGTATACAGGCTACCACTCCAGGTTTGCATTCTAATCTCTTAGATAATGATTGGATACTAGATTCTGGTGCTAGTTGTCACATTGTGAGTAGTTTGACTTTGTTAGACACTTATGAACCATATTTGGGAGCCCCTAAAATAGTCAAAATACCCAATGGGCAAATGATCAAAGTAACTCACATAGGAAATGTTAGAATTGCTAATCAAATTTACTTGAAAAATGTCTTGTATGCCAAAGAGTTTTGCTATAACTTAATTTCTGTCAGTAAATTTGCTTTGCAGAGTTTGTGTGTAGCATCTTTCTGGCCTCATTTTTGCATCTTGCAGGATATGATGAGTGGAATGATCAAAGCCATTGGTAAAATGACAAGGGGAACATATCTACTGAAACGAAATAAAACAAAAACTAATTTGGTGAACACTACATGTAAAGACACACTTGAAAAAGGGACATTGTGGCATAACAGATTAGGACATGTACCTTCTCATATTTTGCGATATTTGCCCGATGTACACATTGATTTCCAACATGTTGATGTACCCAATAGTGATTCTAATAAATGTGAAGTTTGCATTCAGGCTAAACAACCACTTTTGCCTTTTTCATTGAGTACTTCTAAAAGTGATTCTTGTTTTCAATTGTTACACATGGATGTCTGGGGATCTTATCGCACCCCAACACATCAAGGTTATAAGTGTTTTTTAACTATTATTGATGATCGTTCTAGAAATACTTGGATTTTTTTAATGCATAACAAATCAGAATCAGTAAAGTACATGAAGGTATTTTTTGCATATGCTGAAACACAGTTTTCTGCTAAGGTTAAAACCATACGAACCGATAATGGTACTAAATTTGTTAATAAAAAAGTAGATATTTTTCTGGCAAGTAAAGGAATAGTACATCAAACCTCTTGCCCTTTTACTCCACAACAAAATGGGGGTGGTTGAAAGGAAACATAGGCACTTACTCCAAGTTTGTAGGGCTATTATGTTTCATTCCAACTTACCAATTCGTTTTTGGGGCGAAGCCATTAGAGCAGCTGCATATTTGATAAATAAAACTACATCTACCACTTTAGAAAATTTAACACCATATCAGATTCTATACAATAAACCCCCTGATTTGACTCATTTGAGAGTGTTTGGATGTCTTAGTTTTGTTGCCACTGTTGGACCTGTAGATAAATTTAAACCTAAAGCAAAACCATGTGTTTTCTTAGGCTATCCAACAACACAGAAAGGCTATATATTGTATAATATTCGCACCAAGTCTCTTATAATCTCTAGACATGTCACCTTCTTAGAGAACAAATTTCCTTTTAGAGACACAGGAAACCATGAGTAAGGGGGAGTTGAAATTAAGAGAAATGACCCTTTCCTCCTGGATTCAGAACTGCAACAGATTATTTTTCCTCAGAACAGTGAAAATATACCAGTTACACATCAAAGCATACCAGAAACAGTAATATATACTAATAGGGCACATGAACACATGAATATGCAACCACAATCAAGGCCTACTAGGGAGAGAAGACCACCTGTTTAGGCACATGATTATCACTGTGAAAACTTACCCTCTGTTGGATTCTGCAATAATTTTTTGCAACAACCGTGTTTGATTAACCATAGTGACTTATCTTGTTCTATTTCATATGATGATTTATCTGCTCCTTATCAATATTTTCTTTCTGCCATTGATAAAGAACTGGAACCAGATTCATATGAAGAAGCTATCAATGATCCTAGATGGGTCAAAGCCATGGAAAATGAAATGACAGCCTTAGAAAATAATAGAACCTGGAAAATTGTCAATTTACCTAAAGGCAAGAAACCCATTGGATGTAAATGGCCTTTTAAGGTGAAGTATAAATCTGATGGAAGTTTAGATAAATTCAAAGCAAGATTAGTAGCAAAAGGGTATAACCAAAAGGAAGGAATAGATTTTTATGAGACTTTTTCTCCAATAGTTAAGATTGTGACTCTAAGGATTATTCTTACTTTGGTTGTATTAAATGATTGGATAATCTATCATATGGATGTCGATAATGCTTTTTTGTAGGGAGATTTACATGAGGAAGTTTATATGACTATTCCTCAAGGTTTTGAGAAAAGAGCAATGAACAGAGTTCAAGTTTGTAAATTAGAAAAATCATTGTATGGCCTTAAACAGGCTTCTAGACAGTGGAATGAAAAACTAACTCAATCTTTGATAAAAGGTGGTTTCAAACAAAGTCAATATAATTATGCATTATTTAGTAAATGTATTGGATCTGATTTAGTTTATGTTCTTGCTTATGTGGATGATTTAATGATCATTGGAAGTAATTTGCAAGCTGTCAATGATGTGAAACAGTTTCTACAAAAGGAATTTAAAATAAAGGATCTTGGTTTACTAAAATATTTCCTTGGTTTAGAGGTCTTAAGGACCGATAATGGCATACTCCTTAATCAGAGGAAATATGCTACAAAATTAATTGATCAAACAGGTTTAGATGAAGTTGAAACAATTTTAACACCCATGGAACAGAACCTAAAACTTGTTGCAGAAGAGAGTAAAGATGATCATTACCTTCAAGACCTTGGTTCATACAGAAGACTAATTGGTAAGCTACTTTATTTAACACTGACCAGGCCTAACATATCTTATACTGCAGGTTTTGAGTCAATTTATGCAAGCACCAAAAGATTCACATATGACAGCAGCGCTACGGTTAGTCAAATATTTGAAGGATAGCCCAGGTCATGGGGTCTTACTATCAGCCACAAGCAAGTTCAACATGGAATGCTTTTGTGACTCGGACCATGGTAGCTATGCTGACACTAGACATTCTATTACGGGGTTTCTTGTCAAGTTAGGAGGCTCATTGATATGCTGGAAGTCTAAGAAACATAATACAGTTTCAAGATCCTCTACAAAGGCTAAGTATCGTGCCTTGGCAATGGCTAGTTCTGAACTTACATGGATAGTGGGCCTAATGAAAGAGTTGCAAATTCATGATATAGAACCTATCAAAGTTTATTGTGACAGCATGGCAGCCATTCATATTGCATCAAATCCAGTCTTCCACGAACGCACTAAACACATAGAGATCGATTGCCACTTTGTGAGAGAAAGACTCATGAAGGGTATGATCAAGTTTGAGCATGTCAAATCACATGAACAGCTTGCAGACATTTTCACTAAGGCCCTTGGAGGTCCACAACATGAGTACATTTTAAGCAAGTTAGGAACTTGTGAGTATAGAGTTCCTAACTTGAGGGGGAGTGTTGTAAATATTAAAGTCAAATAGGGTAATTAGGTAATTATATAGCTCAGTACAAGATACTAGTTGTACGGATGATCACACTTAGATATGTTAGATAGGATATTGATTTGTATATAAATACACCTCACATGTGTACAGAGATGAATTCTTGGGCTCCTTCTTTTATCACTTTTATAGAAATTATTACATATATTGCCAATCAATAAAGTTCTTATGATAACAAGATTTGAACTAATGATGTAAGATTTATGAACGAACTCCTTACTAATACATTAAAGGGTTGATTTATTAATTTTATAAAATATAGGAATTATATATATATAGTGATCCACCAACCCATCTATAGTAAAATGCATGTGTTGATTTTATTTAAAATATTGTCTCTCTCTTTTTTGTTACATCCTGAAGTATCCTTTTTGATAATTTGAATTAGAATTTCCCTTTTGATGGAAGTCCTTTGATACAGTGATTTGAAGAAAGAATAAAAATAAGTTGATGTCTTATTGTTGACTAATTTTTATATTTAGAATGGAATAGAGTATTTTAGAAAACTGTTGCTTTTAGTAGGTTCCAGTTTGACATAAATAAGGTCCATGTAGGGGCATTGTTGCATTTAAGAGAGGGAACAATTTAAAATAAACTTGAGAAAAACAAAATGAAAAAATCACTTTGTAAATTGTTAAAATTTAAAAACATCCATTTATTTATTAAATATCTATAAAGCTTGAAACGACGGATTTGTTTGTTTTTTTTTTTACACTGTTTGCTTGCTTGCTTGGCTTGTAATGATATAATTTCTTTTTAATACCGTTTGTTGATGATATGTTGTTTAAACTTGTTCAGAAAAATTCCACTTAAATGTTAATTATGAAATACTAAAATGTGATTCTCAAATAGGAACTTGAAACGACACTTGAATAATAGCTATTTATTTTTATTTTTGTTAAATGGTTGTCAAATAAAAATGGAGACAAGTGTTCCTGTTTAACAGTGTTATGAGACGGGTTTGGTAATCAAATGTTTCAACTTAACACCGTTACTAAAGCCGTTACTGCAAAGATTGGGTGGCTCTTGTAGGCTTACTTGTCATATCTTTCTTAAAGATGTTAATCAATGATCATGATTGAGAAACGTAGAATTTCAAGTAACATATCCATTCTTTTTTTTTTT
>QFDD01010199.1:0-15006 GCA_006871305.1 Vachellia collinsii
AAAAAAAAAAATTAAAGCTGTTGGAAGAAATTGAAATAGAGGTAAACAATCTCCGTAATGAAAGGATATATTGACTAATAATTTCCAGCTGAGCAGGCTTTACAATTTCAGGTTGAATGAACTGTTTTTAAATGCAAACAATATCCAATTTGTCACTAATAGTGAAGAGTGAAAAATGATGCATCCAAAGGGGAACCGATCTTACACATTGCAGGTAAAACAGTAAAAGTAGGATGAAACAACATCTTTCCTCTGCTAAAAGAATCTTTCAATGGGAGTGTTGTTGTGACAAATTATGCCTTGATATCTTTGATAACCACACTGCTATTTAGCCAGGATAATTACCCATGTATTATTAAAATTCTGCATTGATTCAATATTACTGGGAGGAGAAGGCGGTGAGAATTCTTGAGCTGAGACATTATGAAGAGCAAGTCTGGAAAAGGAGACCAAACCAGTATCTCATTCAAAAGTCATAACAGTTCATTTAACTATTTTTTAACTAGTTTTCTTAATCTCATGAAAGTTGTCAATAAATAATAGGTTCTTGTAGAAAGAATCGCAAGGAAGGAGTTTTTCTCTCTCCATCTTTCACCTGAAGGAATTCAGGCACTCATCGTAGTGACTGTTATCTCCACCCAAGAGTTCAAAAAGCAACTAGTAACATGGCAGCCAGCATGACTTGGCCGTCATTTTCCTTTGAGGCCATGGCCTCAGAAGGGCAGCCTATTGATAACACGACACCCAACAACAACTGACAAGCCGAGGAATAGTTGGAATCTTAAAATTTGATGTCTCAGTGCCTATTAACTTCTATGTACATGATGTCTTGCTATTAACATTGACGCGGTATTAATTCAAAATAGTTGATAATAATACATCATTCCCAATCTGAATTAAAGAAACCAGCATCTTTCATCTCAGAGTAGTACGAATTCTCCAAATGCAAATCATCCTCCTATCAAAATGGCCAAAGAACAACCAAACATTCAGACAAACATAACATAGGCTGCCTGCCTTCGCTTAAAAAAGGCATAGGCTTGAAAGTTAAGAACTGGAGGTCACCAAGTAAAGGACAGAACCTGGAAAAAGTCCGCTAGGAACGTAACATACAGAAGAGGAAGATAAAAAGCGTGGTAACAGACAACAGCGGCCTCGTACAACCTGTGAACAGGAAATAAACACAAAGTTTCAGCAGAAGATGCCACAGAGAAAATCTCTAAAGAAATTTTTCTGCTCAAAGTTGTAAGACTCTAACCAGAAACCAAAATCAGCACCAGATCCAGTCAGGCCACAAGCAAACAGTGAAATTGCATTCAAGATGAACATGACGGTCACATACTTGTAAAATGCAGGTCTCGCTGCAGAAAAGAAAAGCAAATTAAGCAGTCATGATGCTAAGCACATGAATGATGTACCAATCCATACAGGTAACTTACCTGGCAACCTTTCCCTCCACCTGGAATGATACATGAATAATATGAAGGCATATACAGCAGTGAGCAGCACCTTGTGGACAACCCACAAGTTCCATTTCACAGGATTGGTTTGCTCATTACTGTCGATGAATAAAGGAATCCCAAGTCCAAATAGATAAATAGCCTGAAAATGAAACAGGTGCAATGGTTTATCTTTAACACAATGCAACACCATTAATTTTGTAATTCAATAGGATAATTAAAAATAAGTAGAAATCCTCAATCTTATTCAGATACTTCTGTTTTGAAAATGAACAAGGAATAAATGAACCAGAACTGGTGGCATTCCTATTTTGAGTATTTTCTGTTGCATTGAAAAGCACTTACATGGATAGTACTTTTCTTAGAAACATGGTTGACAAAAAGTAAAGCAATTCAACTCAAAACCTCAAATGAAAACACTTTTCTTCATAAACCAAACAACATATGAAATAGCTGGAGGCCAGCGAGGGAGGGATTGAATTTTTCCTCCTGGTGCAGGTGGCGTTTAAATCTAAAAATTACATGTAGAACAAGAGGGCTTCTGAAGAAAATCAATGAATCACCTTTAACACTATGTCCAAACCAACAATAACACCCGAGATACCGAAAATCCGTGTCAATGCTTCTAAGCCACTTGCATTATTTCCCTGAAGTAAAAAGGCCAGCAAGCTTACTTCCAGGAATAGCATAGCAGATGAAGTAAACAAGGACAACAAGTTCCATGTCAAGTGTTTCCCAGGAGTGCATTCCCATGCCTAACACAAGAAATATTGAAGCGGATTTACTCTCAAGTGTCATGGCAATATCAACATTAGTAAATGCTAAATACTAAAACAATATGAAATGAAGGTGCTCCTGTAATAATTTGCACATACAGTTGTAAAGCAACACAGCCTCTAGTAACAAACTATTCATACTAAGGTAACAGAGAAGTTAGAACAAGAAGATGCATAAATAAATAAATCCGCTTATCCGGAAAAAATGAAATAACACCACAATTTACACGCATATGTCAAAGTGTGAAGAAATGGAGAGTACAGTAGCATTTGAAGAATGTTATGCAGTTAGAGTCTCAATTTTCACTTCCCAACGTTTTCTAGAGCTATGAACTTGTGATTTGCTCGTTTTAGGGGGAGAAAAACAAGAATATTTCATTTATAGCCAGACACGCTTCTTTTAGATGGTTTTGTAGCTTAAAAGGCAAGAAGCTTCCTTTTAATTCTTGTAGATAGAGTATTAAACATCAATTCTATGTCACCGACATTCACGACTGCCTTGTAAAGTTCACAAACAGCGTATACGCACGGTAAAAGAAAATTCAAGTTCATCAGAGGTTCTCATGAAGCAACAGCAACGAAAAATCTAACAACAATCCCCTCAGGTGCATTAGCCCTGTACATCACTATTGGCCAGGCCAAGCAAATCAGTGAATCATCAAAGTGATGTCAGGATTATAACAAAACCCTTCTTGTTCATTCAACGAGAATTGCATCAAACTTTGCACGAGCCACTCTGTCCTATAACGCTCACTGACCATTCACTATAATCCAGAAAGCAAAACCATGTGACCAATGAATTTAAAGAACGAACCTGAAAAAAGCACCAAAAAAGATTGAGCACGCTGGCAAGCCAAAGGCATACGTAATACGATATAATAACGTAAGAGCGGCCATGCGAGAGCTTTACAAAGCTCTGCTTGGCTTGAAAAGCCAAGTACAAGACGAAAACAAAAGAGGCTACAATCGAAGCCGCATTATGCAAGAATCCGTGGCAGTCAAGAAGCCAATCGTAAAATCTGTGACCAGAATTTTCTGATAAGACCGTGCTAGAATTTGAGACTTGCATTAGCACAGATTGTGAAGTCATCTCTCCGAAAGCTCGCTCTTTGATCAAATACTCGAAAGGATTCTGGCGCGGATAGAAATGAAACTATGAAGCGGGGATCAATCCATTGGGAACACAGTGGAAAACCCTAAATCCAATTTTAACTGAAGACAACTGCGGAAAAAGGAACCATGGAAGAGCGAATATAGCGAAAATAGGATCAATTTCTAATTTGGACGCATGGGGTAGCTAGCAGACCTACTCCATCACTCGAAAACGGAGGAATGCATTTATACAAGGGGTGGGCAGTGGACTGGTTGTTGGAGAGAATTATTAAATCATTGCATGCCTATTGTCAAATGTCAGTATCTTGAATTTAGAGATATAAATTTTTTTTTCTTGACAATAACCTAATTTGAAGTGGTGTATACAATTTAAGAGTAGTTCTATTTTTTTTGTTCATAAAAATTAATCAGATCATTTGCATAAATAGTACGGTTTTTGCAAGAACATGCTATAAACAGTAAACTAATTTATCCAAATACTACATAAAAAAAATTATTTATCAATATGCACAGATTTATTGATAAAATCTGAATTCGTTTATGCAAGTAATTTTCTTTTAAAAAAAAAACTCTGAATGAGTTCCAACGTTCCATCCTCCTCCTCCCAAATCCCAAAGCACGAGTTCCAACCTTCCATCCCCCCCCCCAAAAAAAGAAAAATCCCAATGCCACCCTCTAATAATTTTTTTTTTACTTTTTTAAAATCTTTCGTACTACCCTTAAAGGAAAAAAAAACCTCTAAATTTATCTTCTCACCACTTGATCAAATTTATTCTTCTTCTAATACATATTTTAAATAAATTACAACTGAACTATAATTAATTATTAGAATATGCATTAGAAGGAAAATAAATTTGGAGCTTGAAATTGCACATAAACTGAGAAATAAAAAATTAAGAGTTTATATTTAATTTTAATAATGGTCTTTCTAATCCACTCAAAAAAAATAATGGTCTTTCTAACTGGCCCAAAAAAATAAACCCCTACAAATTGTATGTAGTTAATCAATCATTTAATGTGACATAAAATTTATCTTTCAACCACAAATTTTTATGTATTAGTATTATAGTTTAGTCATAACTTATGTAGAGTTTGTATTAGAATGAAAGTAAATTTGATCAAGTGGTGGGAAGATAAATTTAAGGGTTTTTTTCTAGGTACACCAACTCGGATTGATGACCGAACCGGACAGGGCAATGAATTAAGGGTTAATAGGTCAGATCAGAGTCAAAACGGGGGTCAAACCGGTAAAAAATAAAAAATAAATATAATCACATATTCACACCATTTAAAATTAAAAATTCTAAATACTTATAAAAATATTTAAAAGTACATTGTTAAAAAAATTCGTAATTAATGTATGTCACCCGTGATAAACCAATATCTTGGCTTCATCTCCTTTGTTTTTTATTCCAGACTTCTCTACTTCCCTTTTTATTTTAATACATATTATATTTATATATATTATATATATATTAAAGATTTAAAGTGATACAGTGATAAATTGAATTTGCATGGAGATGGGGCAAAAGTATCAAGCCAGCTGAAAAATATGAAGAGAAAGGATAAAAACTGCAGACCAGTTTGCTTTACACTACTTCCTCGGTAGACTTGACTTGACCTATGAGTCATTCATCTCCCACCCGCTTACGGCTTCCTTCAATTCTTTTCCTCTTCTCTAATTTCCGCTTCCTTCTTTCTCCGTTTTCTGCAAATTTATCTAACCTCTTGGTATTTTCCTTCTTTCATCAACGATCCAATGTTCTCTCCCCATTAATGAGTACATCTTGCTAGGTAATTAATTTCTTTTTTCATCTTCTTCCTTCGCCCTCTTCATTTGTTGAAAATCTATCTTATCCCTTCTCATTTTTTCTCTTTTAAATGGATCATCTTCTTCAAGCTTTCTTTTTTCTTCCCTAGTAAAACGGCATGATCCATTATAACCTCCCACTCGGGCGATTCGCCGCACTCGACAAGTCGACCGAGTTAGTATTGGATTGTTCCGAGTTACACCGAGCCATCTCCACCCCGAGTTAGAGCCTCATCCGGACTGGCGACTTGACCGATTCACCGAGTTTCGAGTCAACTCGATTGGTCCAATCTGATTTGATGTTCCTTGATTTTTTTCTTTGGAGGTAGTTTGAAAGATTTTACAAAAGTAAAAAAAATCAATTAAAGGGGGCATTAGGGCTTTGGGATTTGGGGGGGAGGATGGAAAGAGTATGAATGAGTTCTAACCATTTTTTTTAAAAAATAAAATTTACCTAAACTCTTTCACAGCGTGAACGAGTTCAGGATTTTATCAGTGAGTCCGTAAAATGTAGCATATAGGTAAATAATTTTTCTTGTGTAGCATTTGGATAAATTAATTTACTGTTTATAGCATGTTGGTACAAAAACCAAATAATACTTTCAATGCGGATTTTTTTTTTCAATTTTTCAAAATTTTAAGGCATTTAATAATTCGATAATATGAGGTGATTAATCTTTAAATTTTAAATTACAAGAAATTTAGATATCTTAAATTATCAACTCATTAAGAATATTTTTAGAATTTATTGTTTTTCAAATTAATATTTTCACTTAACATTTTTATTACAATATATTAATTTTATTCAATTTTTTTAAGAATTATAATTTCTACATATAGTTCAATTAACAAATGATATTTTAATGTATGAATAATTGGATTTTTTACTGGTGGTGCATAAATAATTACCAATTTGCAACATGCTTTTTGCTGGTTGAAATGACGATACCTATGTACAGTGAGCAACTGTAGCAAATGAATGATGAAACTGGTAAAATGATGGCAAAGTGGATGAGAGTGTTTGTATATTTCATTAAATTAGCATTTTAGTAAAATTTAAAATTTATAATGGTAATTATATATTTTTAATTGGATTACAAAAGGTATGTGTCTCTATTAGTTAGTCATAGCAATGTAATCAAAATTATAAAATGTAATCCACTTTTATATTACATAAGCCCAACTGATCATAGTAATCAATCAATTGCATCGGTATTACAAGTAATATTTTTTTATGGAATCGAATCAAATGAATTATTATTTTTTTAAGAGGAATGCATTAATATTTGTGTAATTCTTTCCTGACAGCGTAATAAGATATTTGATAGGTTTTGTAAGCAATAAACATTGAATTCTAACCAAGGTAACTGGCCAACATGTGAATAAATGGAAAGAGTTGGGAAAACGGGTTCAACCCGTGGATTCGGGCTGCACAAAATGCAACTTACATGAGACCGACCACATAACTCGCGGGTTGACCTGTCAGCCTGAATATTTTATTTTTCAAAACTAATTTTTTAAGTAACCTTTTTACAATGTTAAATCTTCATAAACCACACAATATATAATTGTATATACTTGTTTTAATCTTATTGTTATTTATATATTAAAATGAATATTTTTTAAAAAATGTTTAGGATTAAAATAAATAAAATTTATTAAATAATTATAATTGCTAAATATTATATGAAAATTTAGTCTTAATATGTGTTTTTGAAGCTCATTAACTTCACATTAATTATTTTATAAATATTTATGCTTACTAAAATTTATAAATATATATTAAAAAAATGTAAAAAAAATGTGGAATCTGCTAAACACAGCAAATATCTTATTACGTGGGTCAGCCCGTTTCTTTGGCTCTAAATATGAAATCTGCAAAATAGAAAACTCCATGTTACTAAAATCTGTCATCAAAGAGTAGATTTATCTCCTTTCTCTGGGTTCAAAATTCTAAAAATGATAAAGTCGATTAATTTGTTGACCATTGCAACAAAAAGATAACTCTCAGAGTGGATTTTTAATGCGTCCTATTTGTTTGCTTGCTAGCAATGGTGCAACGAACCTATTTTATCACCTTTGGGGGGAGGGGGGGGGGGGTCAAGGAAAATAGAAGAAAAGAGACAGGTTTCCTTTACCGGTTAACAAAACAAGTAAGGCCTTTTGGCGGGTCGATACAAAAATGAGAAGATTGGGTCCATGAATCACAAAGTTCGGAGACCGTTAAAGTTTTCGAACAATTCGTGGTCCTGTCCCCGTCGCAACCTTCGACTTCGTTATCTGTTCTTTCCCTACCCCTGTCCCCATGCCTCAACTAACGGATCTGTCAAGCCTCCACAGATGCAGGGCGCCACAAAAACCATTTTCATTGTTCCGCAAATGATTTGAATCTAAATCACCCAAAAATTTCTTACCTTTCATCTTTTCCGTCAGGAAATGGCTATACGGAAGTCGGAAGATATCGCTGAATTCGTCCTGTTCCTAAACCATTTATGGAGTTATTAAAAAAATTTAATCTTATTTCAGTACGTTACAGTGTAATGTTTAAATCAACTGCAAAAACATAAGATTATTTTCATCACAAGGACAATCGGATTAAAAAAAAATTGGAGTGTCACTTTCTTAATCAGCAACCGGTATGTCTCGTCCATTTTCCCTTTTTCTTCTCATCGTTAGTGATATGTATTCTCTTCCTACCTGACGCGTTTCCTGAGATTACTGCTTTTGTATCGTAGATGGATCGGTCGAGGATGAACGACAGGCAGAGGAACGGCACAGGGTCGCCGAGAGCGCCTACGTCACCAACGATGTCGCCAATGAACCGCCATGCTCAAGCGGGGTCCGCTGCGGCGTTCAATATGCGGAGAGGGCCGAACATTGCGGCCAAAGCCGCCGCTCAGAGGCTCGCACAGGTTATGGCAAACTCAACCGACGAGGACGACGAGAGTGACGACCTTGCTCTTGACTATGCTGCGATTAGTGGCGGGGGAAGCATTGGACTTGGAGGCACCGGAAGAGCAACGCCTGCTCGTGCTTCCCTGGTAATGGCATTCATGCGTAATTGATGACACATTTACTACAAATTGCTCACTCTATTCCCTTTGAATGTGAAGAAACTACTTGAAACCTGAAACTTCCATGTTGCTTTTATTAGGCTGTTCGGCCTATTCAAGAACAACAGACATCTGCAAGGACGCGCATCCCAATGGTAACGGGCTTCTTCGGATTCGAGATAATTGGATTCTCCTTTAACGTGATAAGCTAATTTTGAGATTTAGATGATGCTGTTTCTTTTAGTCAATTCGGACCGCTCAGAATAACCATGAACAAACACCATCCGCTGCTGCTGCAAGAACGCAGTCCCCAATGGTAACTGCCTTAATTTTTTCCCATGGCCTTTAAGATAATTTTGGATTCTCTTTGAATGATAATTGATAAGACGACCTAATCATTATGCGTGCTTTCATGAAAGTTGAAATGTCAACGTTGTTTTTATTAGACGGTTCGTACCACTGCGGCAGCTCAAGAACTACAACCTCCATCTGCAAAAGCGATATCAGGCCCAGCGGTGAATATTGTTGAGCAACCGTTACCTCCTATAGCCACATCGGTGCGATCAGGCATTCCTGGCCATTTCGCGGAGCCAGCAATTACTACTCATTCAGTATCAGGGGGCCGAGCTCTGGAATTGTCTCCCTCTGCTCGTACGATACTAGCCGTTCGGTCACCTCGACTCAGTGCATCGAATGATCTATCCCCGTCTGCTCGTGCGGCGGCTGCCGCTGCCGCCCGTCCTAATCTGGGACCCAAGTCTTCTCCCGTTGGACCTCCTATTATACCTAGCTCACTTAGGCAAACGGCTTCGGGTATTCCTTCAGACGCCACTCATCAAGAAATTAGAAGAGACAAGAGGTATGCTAGTTTCCCCTCCTTCGTATACAGCTTTCTCTCAACTCATATTTGCAGCATCATTTTCGTCTGTTTAATTATCATTCCTACTATTGAGTATTCAACAATTAGTTTCAATGCGTCTTCTCGGTATCTAATCCTCTGCATCACTGTGAATACATAGATTGTCACTTGATCTAGGGAGCATGAACTTGAGAGATGGTGTGATCAGTCGACACCCTTCTTCTTCTACTGCTCTTGAGGATGAGGTATGGACTCTCAAGTAAGATGATGTTTAAATGTCACTCCCTATGAGCCTCTCCTTCCCACCACCGCCCTCCTTTTGAGTACACTTGACTTCTCCTTGCACGACTTCTTCTTCTTCCTTTTTTACTCGACGAATCTACTAATCAGATGTAAACTTCACTGCAGCTTGATATGCTACAAGAAGAAAATGAAAGTTTGCTTGAAAAGGTGATGAAATTCATTAGACCGAGTAATTTATTCTCATTAGTTTTGAGATTCCAGCTGAGTTATTCAAATGTAGTGTTGTGGAGGACATAATTCTGATCATGACTTACATCCTCTGCCCAATGCTTTGTAGAGTGGGGATATTCATTTATTAACAGCCTAATTTAGTTATTTAGATTCACACATAATATTGTGTTCTATGTTATGTGCTGCTTTATGCATTAATGATGGTGTGTGATATTGGCTTCTAATGGACTATTTAATAATGAAAAAATTTGTTGGTGCTCTTGTTATGCATGTCGTGTGTGTGTGTGTGTGTTTTTTTTTTTTTTATGGACACTTCTTTTTGACATTTGTATCTCCAGCTTCGTCTAGCTGAGGAGAGGTGTGAGGAAGTCGAATCAAGAGCTCGGCAGTTAGAGCAACAGGTAATTTATCTTGGGGGATAAGCTAATGTGTGGATATGCAGTTTGAATTGAATCATGTTTGTTTATTGAGTCTCTGTGCCGCCAAAGCTCATGTAAGGAGTGGTGTTGATTGGAAAAGATCTTTGTGCCGCCAAAGCTCATGAAACAGATTAAAATTCATGAAAAAAATAAAATATTAAAGTGAGATCGGAAAGGTTCAGGTCAGGTGTAACAGTCTGCTTTCATATGCTGTCCTGTAGATTGCTAATCTGGGAGATAATCTTGGAGAAGGTGTAAGCTTAGAGGCTCGCCTATTGAGCAGGCAAGTTCAGTCTTTGTACGTACAGATTTAACTGGAATATGTAAATTTCTCTCGATTTTATGTTTAAATATGAATAAAAACTCATTAATTTTTTTTCTCTCTCAAAAACTTAAACATACTTTTGCTATGTACAGAATTGCATCTATTCCAGCAGACATAATGAAGGGGTTATAATTTGATTGTGTATTTATAAAGAAATTTCAAAATTGTAGTGGGAAGATGAACCAATGTAAAAAGATGTTCAAGCTGATAGTCATGTTTGGATTAAAAACATTTTAGGAGCAATATTAATTTGATTACACCTTTTTTTTCCCATTACTCTAACTTATATGGTTTGTTTTATTGTTCAGAAAGGAGGCAGCTCTGCAGCAAAGGGAGGTTTGTCTCCTTTCTCTTTTTATTTTTTATCCTTTTGCTGCTACCTTCTACAATCTTCAAAGAATGGCCTTTATATCTTGTTGTCCTTTGTTGTATTCTTCTCGAGATAACAAAGAACTGTGTTTAAGATTAAACTATGATACTTATTTATTCTTTTAGGCTGCTCTGAGAATTGCTGCTCAAGCTCAGGGAGGTACAACTCCGGACGTTGCGGCCCTTCGGGCAGAAGCTGAGGTATCCCGCAAGCACCTTTAGCTTGTACGTTTTATTGTGCTCTCATAAACTCTATGGACATTTTAATTCACTGTCACATCTTGTTTACGCAATGTAATTTACTTTATATTGGATTATGGATTAGATTGCGAGGGAGGAGGCAACATCTGCACTAGAGCAGCTACAGGAAACTGAGAGTGAGTTAAAATCACTCCGACTTTTGACTCAACGAATGATACTTACCCCGGAAGAAATGGTTGGCGTTTAAATTTGATAAATGACTTTCCATTCCTGTTTCTTCTACCACCTAAGTCATGTGATTCTTATTTTCCCCCATTCTTAGGAGGAGGTTATTTTGAAGAGGTGTTGGCTTGCTCGCTATTGGGGTTTATGTGCACGACATGGTAAAGTCATCTTATTTTTGTTTAAATAAATATGCTCTATCAATTTACTGATAGGATTAATTTGAAGCTGTATTTGCAAAGTTAACTAAGAAAGATTGAAAAACTAAAGAAGATTACTATTCATATCCATTTTGAGGGCATTGAAATATTTAGCAGGTGTTTATGCCGACATTGCCGAAGCAAGATTTAACTTTTGGTCTTCATTTGCCCTGGATCCTGTTGAAATGGTGTTAACTGCTGGACAGAAGGCGAAAATGGAGACAGGTATTTTTACTTCGTAGTATTCACCTTTTCTTTCTCTCCATTTGTTATTCATTTTTCTCATCTTTCTGATGCGTTAGTAATTTTTTTTATGTAACTTTGCACAGTAACTTTCTTCAATTTTTTTTCGTATTGTACTGCAGACAATGATCTAGAGATAAAAGATAATCCACGTGACCTGAATGAACTTTCTGGGGAGGGAAATATTGAGAATATGCTTTTTGTTGAGCAAGGTTTGCGGGAATTGGCTTCGTTGAGAGTATGTTTTGGAACCAGTCCTATCAAAATTCAATTGAATTTTAGGAATGAGTCTTTTTCTTCTTTTTTTTTATTGAACTTTCTTAGTTAATAAAGTTTTATAATGAAGACCGGAGGAAGGAATTGATACTGAATTTGGTCTACGCTTTTTAAAATGGCATCTCATCTTAGTTTAATATATTTTTCTGATAATGGAACCTCAGAGTGACCATTTCTCCTGGCCTTCTTCAGTGATACTACCCAGAGAATGTGATTTTTTTTTTTTTTGACTACTTACTATTTTAACTTTTCTTAATATCTTTCCAAGTGTGCTCATTTATCAAATAGCGAATTGTGAGAATAAGAAACAGAAGACCCGTGGTGTTTGAGCAGATATTTCATTATTTTTTATCAGCAGCTGTTGGTCACCAGAATTTTCATCATTAACTTCCTTTTTGTGATTTTCAAGGTAGAAGAAGCATTGGCGTTTATGATGGCGCAGCATAGGCGATCAAATTTACTGAAATCTGGCTTTTCAGGTATGAAGTTCTGTAATTCCTACTAAAGACTGCATATGCAGTCTTTAGTCTTGATTGATCACTTGACCTATGCATTCTGAACCGATCAGCGACCAAGGAAAAAGTAGCTTATTATGAAGAAATCTGACTTTGAATGACTCAATTTCTTATTTTTCTGGAAGAAATTGTGCTTTGTCTCTTGCATATTTCTCTTTTCTTTGTACGTACTATATGTTTCAGGAAGTTTGTGGAGTCTGGGTCTGACTATTTTCTCCTTCCTTGATCTTTGGTATAGATGTCACGAAACTACCGATTGAAGGGCATTTTGACGCGTATGGTAAGTTTATTATGTTTCAGCATCGCACTTATTTCCATGTTTACGCGTAAAAATTTAAAGTGAGGCACTGATGAAGGTTTCAATATGACTTGTTTGTCTGATACTGAAAAGTTCATCATGTTGGTTCATTTGACAACTTCACAGCACTTTTTTTTTTAATACATGTAATTCTTGCCTTCGAGAATACGCATGTATATATTTATAACCATTACATGTTTTTAACTTGTCTTGATTCGCTTAATTGCACTACTCTATTAAGAGTTCCAATGACATTTTAAATAGACCATCGTATGCCATTTAAGAGAAATCGTTTGGTTTCAGAATTGGGGCAGGATGAGGCTGAAGACGTGTCTTTTAAGCAGGTAGATGTATACAATACTCGGCAGATTTCAATTCTGCAGCTTTCTTGGATTACTCCACTTATTCAAGCTTCCCATTTTCACTAGATTATTTGGTAATTATACGGAAATCAAGGCCAACACTAGAAGACTGTTTTACGGCATCTTTTTTAGTCTTCCTTTTGTGGGGGTTCGGTTTAGAATGTTTGGGAAAGATGTCAGCTCAATTCTGG
The DNA here is from genome assembly GCA_006871305.1 of Vachellia collinsii. Classification (NCBI taxonomy): domain Eukaryota; kingdom Viridiplantae; phylum Streptophyta; class Magnoliopsida; order Fabales; family Fabaceae; genus Vachellia; species Vachellia collinsii. The sequence continues at coordinate 13,167 of QFDD01010199.1, forward strand.
ACAGTTTTTGTTTCTCATTCATGCACCAATTCTGGTATATTATGTTTTCTTAGGCTTGGCTCACTTACATTTGGAGGAGAGCTAAAAAGCATGGGATAGAACCGGACATAGCAGATGAGCGTTTGCAGTACTGGATTGATCACAAGGCCAGTACTTCACATGATGCAGTCAATGGTAATTAATAGTAATCGGAGACAAATAGCTCTGATCGGCGTTTTTAAGATATGCGATTGTACTGCAAATTTATGAAACATCTAAAAGCATGTGAATATATCACCAAAAAAAAATAAAAGCATGCGAATATGTTGCAAATTTATTATTGATTTATGCCTGGTGCAGTTGAACGAGGCCTGGCAGAGCTCAAGAGGTTGGGCATTGAAGCGCAGTTGTGGGAAGAGTCTCGCAAGGAGCTGGAGCAAATCATTGACGGTTCCAAGAGATTAAGCCGTTCTGACTTCTGATTTATTTAGATAGTAAAATTAATTAACTAACTGACTGTTACTTAGATCCCCTTTTCTGGCAAACTATTCAATTCATTCATTTTGATTGAAGTTAATCCGTGGTCATATACTCATATTGGTGTAAATTATTAGAACTCGAGAAAAATGGCTAATTTAGCCCGGCATCCCATGCAATTCTTACCTGTCGGCTCCATAGCAAGCGGCTAATGGGAAAGACGATGCATCTGTTTCAATAATAAATTGTATAATATAGATGATAAAAAGATAATTATATTAGAATGCAAGCGGTAAAAGGTGCAACAAAAAAATTCAAATGATTTTTTAGGGACTAGTTATCCTTCTAAGCATTTAATATTTAGTAAGGATGGTTAATCAAATCTGAATCATCCAAATATGATAAGAATGGTACACATTGATTTTTTTTTTTTTAAATGGTGATTTTTAAATAAAAAATTATTTTTTAAAAATAGTAGTTGAGAAATTGTTTTTATTTTTAATTTTACATCTATTGGAATAATTTTTTCTGAAAAATATAGATTTTTAAAGAATTAAATTTGAAACATTTAAATTAAATCTAGACCATCCACATATAATTAGTTCTTCCTATTAAGCGTTTTGCTTAATAAGGTAGCTATAGAAATGAATGATAACATAATAAAATATCAACCCAAGAGCTTATTCTCACTTGTTGTAAAAGTCAAGCCCTAGTCATCTCATAAGTTTAATAGATATGTTTGAATTAATGGGAAAAACTACATTTTCAATGTAATTTACGATTTACAAGATAAATATTTTAAAAAAAATTTATCTCAACTTATATGAACGTGATTTTCAAATGTCAAACAAATACATTATCATTTTAATTTTGGCCATATTTATATTAGGGTTGAGAAATAAAATTTATGTAAATAAAGATAAAACTTCTCTCACATTTTTATTTTGTAAAACATAAATTATATTAAAAAAATTGGAAAAATAGTTTAATCACTCATCCGGGTGCTTAATCAATGACAGTCGCAAAACAGCACCTAGCCCCCGGAGTAGAGGTGGTAATGTGGGCCAACCCGCAGGGTGCGGGTTGGCCCACCGCGGGTTGAGCCCGCCGCGGGGCGGGCTCAAAAGACCCGCCTTCATATGGGTTGGGATTTTCCCAACCCAACCCGCCATGGCGGGTTGGCGGGCTAGCCCGCCAGCCCGCCACTTTTTTTTTCTTTTTTTTTTTAAATTTTGCAATTTTTTTTTATATTTTTCTTACTCATAATATTTTTTTAGCTTACGTTTAAAATATTTTTTTTATTTGTTTCAATACCTCAAATAATTTTTTTTCATAAATTTAATTAATAAAAATACATTATAACTTGAACATAAAAAATCTAATT
>QFDD01010205.1:0-10074 GCA_006871305.1 Vachellia collinsii
AGCTGCAACTTTGAAAATCTAGCCTTCAATGGAGACAGAAATTGTCGTCGCTGAAACTCTTTTTTTGTAGTGATGAGAGGAGGAGGATCATCAGTGGTCATCAGTGACTAAGGCTGGGGTCAACGAAGGTTGGTGGCTGATGGGAGGAAGAGAGGGCAAAAAGGTCTGAGTCTCAATTCCTGGGAATTAGAACTCATTTCTTTTGTTAGGATTGAGAATGATCATTTCCAATATTTGGTAGAAGTGAGACTTCCATGGAACTTACTTTCATTGTATTAAACAAGTCAAAATAGCACTTTAAACCTCAATGCCAATTCCATTTCTTCATTCCATAGTGCCAAACAAGGCATAAATTTAATAAATATAAATAAATTCAATCAATGTATGAGAATCGATAAATGATAATGGATTTGTTAAATTTGTTATAAATTAAAAGACTTTACATCTTTACTCATATTAGATATAGTTCTAAATAAAAGAGAGAAGTAAAGAAGAGTTACATTTAAGTTTATCAAATGATAGAGAAGTAAAATTAATAAAAAATATTAATTATTTTTTGGAAAGTTTGGGGAAAAATCCCTCATTGAGAAATTAATTTGAGAATAGAAATTACTCTATTGCGCATATAGAAGCTCAGTTGCATATATAGAAACTTAGTTACAGATGTGTAGAATGTCACATTTTATAATTAATTCTTCAATGAGAGTTTTTTCTCAATTCTCCCTTATTTTTTAAATAAATTCTATTATAAATAAAATAATTCTTTTAGCAATGGTAATAACTGTTGATCGAGGGAGTACAATGATTGACAAGCATACAAATAATTATATATATAAAAACAAAGTTTCCATCACATTAGTGTCCCCCACGACAAGGCTTAATCGTTATCCCAAAGTAATAATGGACAGAAAGATAGATGACGTGGGTCCCACGGTTAAACGCTTCTTATCATCGTATTTTTCTCTCATTTAAAGCTTTATTTAATAAGATTAAAGTTTGGAAAAATGCTTCAAATTTAATACTGATAAAATTGGGGATAATGTTATTTATAACGAATTTGTTAAAATGATTTATATTATCCGTCAAAAATGAGTTTGCATTTAGAAGCATTATAAGTTAAGCAAATTGTTTACCAAATTTACATTTTTATTTTTGTGTAACTATTCCTTCCTCTCCTTATTTTAATAATATTCTAACTAATTCACATATATCAATAAAATAATTAAAAGCATAAAATTTATCATGAAATTCAAGTAATTTTTAATATTACTCTCATTAACTAATTAACTACTTAAATTTCTAACATCATGTTAATTTTTATTCCTTCATCACTTTTATTAAATTTGGGACAATATAGAGTTTTTACTCCTTATAAGAGTTAATGTTTCAATCATAAGCAAATGCTGCAAGAGATATTCCGCGATACCGCATTAATATTTTTTAAAAATATGTGCCGCGCTTGTTTTAATTTTAAATTAAATTATACTCCTATGTTTTATTAAAAATTTACATTTTAGTATATTGATGATTCTTCTTCATACCGTATACTTTTTGTATGTAAAAAGAAAAACGATATTAAAAAAATAAAGTTTATACAGTTGGAAAGGCTGAAGGTAAAATATAATTACGGCAAATCTTGTGAAAAAAATTAAATCTATACAGTATATATAATTGATTCAATGTAAATTTCAAATTCCATAATTTTTATTATTACCACTATCTCTAAGGAAAACTAATGTGCTGGTAAAAAAAAAAAAAAAAAGCAATACTAACGTTGATGCTGGACCTGGAAGGCACACAAACAGACAATGAACTTTAACTCTTCGCCAAGAAGAAAAAGTTGGGGCTGTGAAAACTCGACAAGAAAAAGAGAAAAAGAAAAAGGCATCATTAATACTTAAAAGCAAACAAATCACTATTTGTGTAAAACTATCACAATCAAATTATTTTTAATTTTTTATTTATGAGAGGGAGAGAGTGAGTGGAGTTGCTGAAGAGAGATACTTACATACTCCCAGAGTGCCACATCATCATGCTCTGTCCAATGAGAATGTTCCAAGTGTTCTCTATTATGGATCTCATATCCAATAAATTTCTCTTAATTATTCCTTTTTTTCCATAATAAATATCTATTGTAATGGGTTATGGAAAAATGAAAAATAATTAGGAGAAATTTATGGGATATGGGATCACAATAGATGACACTTGGAGTATTTTCATTGAACAGAGTATGAATGACATGATACTCCGGGAGTATGTAAGTATTTCTCGTTGCTGAATGCAATTATTCAGATCTACACTTTTATCTATGAAACATTCACCTTGCTCACAGATAAAATTTAGGGAAAATTCTTATTAAATCCAATTAAATACCTAAATCCTTATTTAGATATATACTTTTATCAAATCTTTAATAAGGATTATAGGTCTTAGTAGGGATTTTTGAATGATGTTAAAAAACCATAATACCCTTTGTCATTAACAACAAAACTTGAAAGTATGTGTGTGGCAATTTTTTAATTACAAATTCTCTTCATCCTAATGCCAAAATTTAGCTCTCATTGAATTATTGGGATATCAACTTTTAATTTTGAGTTGACTTTCAATAATATTGAGAATATATTTTGATAATTTATCTTTTAATCCTAACTTATGAATTAATATTTTGTTCTCAATTTTTGCCAAAAAAAATTGCTATAAAAGGTTTAACAAATTTTTTTTAGCGACAATTAGTAGATTGCTATTTTGTTTTTCAATTTTTTCTATTTTATTCTGAATTTTTTACTATTTTATTCAATTTTTATTTATTTTGTTATTTTTAACATACAAGTGAGCAACAAAAATATTTGAACATTTTAGTAATTATTATGGCGAAGAATAATTATCCTATGCATACTTTCCTAGAAAATTACAAAATAAAGGAAAAATATGAAATAAGTAGGAAAGATTTTGTCGAATGAATAATAAGGAGAAAAAAGGTTAGGCAAAAAAAAAACAAGAGAAAAAACAAGAGGGTGTATTTGTAAAACTAGGAAATTCAAAAATACCAAATAAAGCCTATAGGCTTTATTAAGGATTTGATAAAAGTATAAACCTAAATTAGGATTTGTGTATCTCAACTGGATTTATTTAGGATGCTCCCTATAATTTATTACATTAACTGTCAAATCCAACTTATTAAATTTAATTAGAGTGGGTATCTGGTGGAAAGAAGCTATCCACACATCGACCACGTACTGCCATATAATTGAAAACAAAAGGGGAAAAATGACCAAAGACAATGACTGAAAGGGCAAGCGTACATATAATTATATATTAAAAAGATTCCTTCACATTTTATAAACATAATAGTTTTTTAAATACATATTTATGAGGTTGATCTTATTCTTAAATATGAAATCTTAATTTATTTTATTTTTAATATTTTTATTTTCTTAAAATTGATTTATTTAACTTATAAAGTAATATCATGGTTATCAAACTTGGACCAAACAGATCAGGTCAGCCAGGATCCCGGCCATATAACCAGTTTCGATACATGGATGACTAGGAGTCATGGCAACGTGGTGGTGACTCGGGTAAGTGCAACATAAGTGAAAATCAATCAATCCAATGAGTTGTTGGGTTAGCCGGTTAGCATTTTAATAAAAAATTGTCAATGAAAATGATATTGTTTGCAATTTTTTTGATGATAATTATCACATTGAAGGCTATTAGTTTAGTAATTACATAATTGTAGGTGGAAATATTTTGTTATTATTTATCTATTATAATATTTTTGTTAGAAAGAATATTTAGTAATTACTGACTCTAATATATCAAAGAAGTTGTAAAGAATTGGATAAGTACATATTATTTTGCCATTGATTCAATGTATTCAATTGATACATATTTATTTAGTATTTGGATGGTATGATGAGAAAATAAGAATTTAAATTATTTCTAAATTGTTTCCTTTATCACTTATCTTAGCTCGAAATGAATCATTATTGTCTCGATCAATTTAGAAGTCGGTCTTGAATTAATAACCTTGAGTAATATATAATTTAAAGCTATATAAAAGTATTTCATGGTGGATAAGGATACATTTGTTATAATTAAGTAATTTCTATAACTTTTTTAATATATTCAAATTAGTTAAGTAACTTTTATATTAAAATTTAAAGTATTACATATAGAGTTATTACAATATATTCCAAGATAAGGTTTCATCGTTGTCCCAACTCAATTATTTTAGCTCAATATGACATATAGGAGTGAATAAAAGACTGGGTGGAATTGAAGTTTGGAGGACAATCAATTAACTCCTAAAATCACTAGGCAAATGGCCATGACCAAATGACAAACCAAGTGACGGCAAATGATCAAGGGACTGAAATGATTAAAATTAAATTCTTCAACCATATGTAATAATTTGGGTTACAATTCTTCAATTCTAGAAAATTCTTCAACCATATGTAATTAAATTCTTCAACCAAATGATCAAGGGACTGAAATTTGGGTTACAATTCTAGAACTTAGAAACTATTAATCCACATAAAAACAAGACTCAATTTTGTTGGGCGATTATTTACTCCCCTTACCATTTTCTCAGCCCTAATTCAATAGGGAAAATCAGAAGATGAAGTACACACACACACACATTTCATTCATAATTTAACATACATAAGCTTTAATCCATGGCAAATCGTTTGCCATTTATTTATACCCAATACATAACAGGTGTACTTACAGGCATACATTGTCGGGCATTATTTACTATTGTTGGAGGTGTGCTTCATCTGGAAGCAACAAGCTTCAAAAGTGGTCTTTATTTATTTCTTTTGATGAATGCTATATCAAGTAAACACGTTGTCCCCAAGTGGGTCCCCCTGAGCTTTTGACAATCCAATAATCTTGACCATCACCCGATGAACCATATCCCACGATTAATACGACATGATTATATATGTTTAAATGAACCAATGCCTGCCATTAAACACTCCCTGTCAAAGCTAAGAAACCAACTATTAATGACTTTTCAAATGTGTCTTGTTAGATAGTAGAGGCAAAGTGGGGAGGTAATGAAAATATGACTTACACTCTTGTAGGACTGAAAATGTGGGCTTGCATATAGGGAAACGCGAATTAATAGGTTGCTTGAGAACAAAACTCTGAAGAGAACTTTCCGATGTAGGCGTGTGATACCAATATAATTCTAGCCATTAAAATAAAATGAAAATAAGTCCAAAATCATAATTAAAAAATCAGAATTACAGGCACTATTGTCAGCCGTGTATATGGATAATCCCCTTCTGAGTCAATACCACCATTGCTAATGACATATTGAAATGCATAACCGTACTACCCTCCATTGTTGCCATTGTTATTCTTATTGCAAGATATGAGTTGTTGTTCAGCAACAACTGAAAGCCCCTGTTTAACAATTTGATTTATTCCTTCTATGGCTCCCAGTAGCCGAGAACGCCCAACAACCACCTATATAAAGATAAATTGATTGATTTGCTAACATGCTTATGTCATATGCTACAATTATGTATAGAAAGCATCCTTATAATCTGCACTTACCTCATTTACCTTTGTCTTTGACATAAGTGACAGCTCCTCTTGTCCTCCAATGCCAAGAAGAAGGTGCATTTGGACAAGGTTCAATGTTGTTCAATATTATTTTGCCGTTGTTGCTTTAAACTCCATTAGGGGATATTCCGTCTCATGTAAGTACGTTCTGCTGAACTCTTCATAACTCATATCGGAAAACTTGTTCAAACCCAAACTATAGTATCACTAGGTGACTTTCTTTCTGCATTTCTCTCTCTGATATATTTCAAACTGGCTTTGAAAATTTGAAATCTTGTTGCCTGCTCTTCTAGGGTTCAGTTTCCTTCTTCAGATCGAAGTGAATTGTTTGTAAGAAGAGATGGAATACTTGTTTGTCAGAAGTGAACTTGTCTACATTTATATTTGAAATGGAATACTCATCATGCACACTAGAAGTGAGACAAACTGAAGCATAATATGCCAAGAAAAGGAGGGGCAATTTGGTAGCAAGTGAACACATTGTGCATTAAAAGGTGATAGAATATGTTCAAAAAAAAAAAAAAACGGTGATAGAATATGTATGTATGTATGTATGGATGGATGGATGGATGGAAAGCCCCGCAGTCTCTTTATCGCGGTTGACAATTATTAATTATTATTAAATACAAATTAAGACAAATAAAAAACATAACTTCCTTTTATTGATTGAACTTGTACAGCAGAAATATATATATATATATAATGTTCATATTTATTATATCCAACATCTTATAAATAGGTTCTCAAATGATAAATAAATTACTTTTCCTATGTACTCAAATTGTGTTCTACAAAATTGTCACATGCTTGTGCGAAATTAAAATACCAAATCTGCGCGTACATATTTTTTTCCATAACATTAAAGAAAATTTATATTAAATAGATTTCATGACGAGTTAAAATATGAATTCTTTTTATGATAAACAAATATGAATTCTTTGTATTCAAAAATTTAATCTGGTCATTATCTACAATGCTTCTTACTCAATTTGGTGTGTAAACCTGTGAGATTTATACGTGAACTTGTGGTTTTTTTTTTTTTGGTGCATGGGTTCTTCTGATTTCACAAATGCATTTGAAACACACATGGGTTGCTTTATGACACCTCCACGAACAAACTCCTCTAGTTTTAAACCCATTCCACGATTTTGACTCCAGCAAGTTATAATACTGATTTCATATAATTCTTAAATTTTACTATTTTGGATGTAGAATCATTTGAAGATAAATTTAAATAAATTTTATTCACATAAATAAACTTATTCGGTTTGAATAATTAATTTTCAGTGCCATGCATCATAGTCAAATAATTAAATTATTTTTTTTTTGGAAAATAATTATGTCAAGTTTATTATAACCATTTTGTCAAGTTCTCTAATTACATATAACTATGTATTCTATTTTTGAAATATTATCATTTTATCATAAATTAGTATAAAGAAAATTTGTTTGGAGAACTCGACATGATGAATATAAAGAATTTGATGTAAGTATGTTCTTAGTTTTGTTTACTTAATAATATTAAATCAAATTTGTGAGAAATAATAATTCATGACATTTTCTTTTTACAATTCATGATTTTCAAGAGTTCTTATATAATAACAACGTCAAACAAGTGAAAGGAAATTGACTAGTCTATATGATTGGGACATATCCCAAGCATTTCTTTCATAAATTAAGATGTATATAATAACAACATCAAACTCTATATAATGAAGTTGTGTCTATCTGTGTGTAGAAGTATCCATTCCCCAATCTTCTCCCCACGAATTCTTTACAATCCAATATTCAATCCCATCTCTCGATCATATCCAACTATCAAAGCAATGTGATTTGTATCAGAAGAATCCTTTGGACAATTCTCACCTCTATAAAATCCCTAACAAAATAGAATATAAGTAATTGGGGAAATATATGAAAAATTGAAATTTGTTCCAAGGAAATTATATATGCACATTCTCATAAATTTTTGGCTTGAATTTGAACCATGTCAACCTATATGTGAATGGCGTCGGATCTTGCTTTTCATATTAGTATGAAGTTAGCAATCTAGAAGATGATGAAAATATATATGGATGTGATCTTACATGAATTGTTATACTCTTGAAAATTTAAAAATATTTATTATTTTTTAATTCATTTGTTATGTAACAAAACTCTAACTGATATATGTTGCAGCTCTTAACCTACTCATACCTTACCCCGCCCATGCCACACATTAATTGTTTACAAAACAAAAATAAATGTTCTTTTTAGAAAATAGAAAATATTATGGGAAAAAGTATTTGCTAGAAGGACATATGTTTTTTACACACAGAAAATATCGATACCCTATTAGATTTCATACAGCAGAAAATACCAAGACTCAAATTTTGGTCAAAATAATCGATTAAACGAGGATTCAGAGGAAGAAGACTTGCACCGTTATGTAATCGAAGATCATCCATTACATACGAAGAAACAGCTATTATTGGCTGCTTAGCAACAACACACAGAAGAGCTTCATCTGATTGTGCTATTTGAGTATAGCTATTAATTCTACGGCTCTGCCTCCACTTTGCTTTTAAGAAACACATAAATTAAGAAACGTCAAATTAGACAATGAGAGAAGACATCAGAGCAACTAATAATCACAAACACATCACAATTAAAGAGAAAACAAACAGACTATAATGTTGGCCTTGCAAGAACCCTGTTGAGCTACATAAGGATATATAACTGGTTTCTTCACTTATCCCACCATTATCGATAACCCATTCAAAGGCACGATAGGACCATCATCGTGTCATCCTGATGAACAACCTTGGCCTATGGGATCACAATATAAGAGTTCTTGTTCAGAAAGAGATATTAGTTGCCCATTGGTTATTGCATTTATTGATTCTATGGCTCCAACTGCTGCAAACATCCAACAACTTCATATGAACCAAGAAACAGTATGCATGTTAGCGATTGAATGAAAAATTCTCAAGTGCTATGGATTTTTTTGTCAAATAATTTGTTGAGATGTTTTTTGTTTTCTCCTTGTTAATCTAGAATCAGGGAAAATATGTTTAAGTGCTATGGGGTTGTCAAGTTTATACTCCTCACAGACAATAAAAGTTATGTGCAGAGTTCATCAAGAACAACTTACCACAATATCCTTGCTCTTTAACTGTAGTTACAATTCCTTGATTTCTCCAATCCATGGAAGCAGGTGCTGCACAGTCCGTGCTCGAGATAGAGGCTGTGCTGGCGGCGGCGGTTTTGGTAGCATTAAGCCTGTTTTGCTGATGAAGGTAAACTTCCTTGAACTACTTGATACTCATATCAGCAAACTTGTTCAGTCCTAAACTATGCCCATGTGATGAATTGGATCTCTTACGATTCATCTCTCTAATATACTTGAGACTCTTATGAAATATCTGGAATCTAATTTCACTCTTTTTGGAGTTTGGATAAGTTTTTCCATGCTTCATCCATTCTCAGAATATTCCATGCTCTTGTTTTGCCTTTGAAGATAAAACGGATTCCTGAGTTGGGGAACCTAAGGAGAGACAAATTAAAACAAAACAACAGATCAAGGAATGAAGGAACAATCTAGTATTATTGAAAACCATGCTCGTTTTTTTTTTTTTGGCTATAGTTTGAGATATAAAGATATAGAAGCTTCAAATAAGTTTTCATAAAAGTGAAGTAAACGATAATGTATATATAGGATGATTCTCTTTTACATGCAAAAGAAAATTACATAAACTGATGTTGTGTTCTTCTGTTTGATTGGTATTAGATATTCGCATTTTCCATTTTTGATTTCATCGGTAGAATTCTTATTCACACGGAATCTTTGTTCTTTTGTTTGTCACTACAAAAGTTAGTTATCTGTACTATAATTTTGGTTTCATCCGATCAACAACCTAAAATCAGTCTTTTTCATTGATGTAAGGCCAATCATTACGGTAAGATTTACAACATTTATATACAGTTTCAATGAGGATTTAAATTTTTAACTAATAATCTGGCCAAAAATTTTTTTAACTAATAATTTTTAAATAAAAAACATTTTTTAAAAAATTGATAATTCTTGATTATAATGATTTTAAATTATATACACATCAAGATCTTTTTAAAAACTAATAAAAAATTAATCAGACCCATTCAAATTAAATCCAAATATTATATAATGTTGATAAGCTTTTGCTCATGAGTAAGCATAGCATCAAAGCTCATAAGTCATTCCAATTGTCTATGGCTACGAGGAGCACAGTCTGTGCTCATCATTTTAATGAGCTAAGTGTGATCATCACTAATCTGGACTGTTCAGGTTGATTTTGTATACAGATTTTTAAATAAATTTTTATTTTGGAGCACATTCTGTGCTCATTATTCCATACAGATTTGATTTCATTTTTGTATTTTAAATAAATTTTTATTTTAATATATGTAAAATTTAAAATAAACATAACTTTATAACTATCATTTCTCAAAACAATAAATTTATCATTTAAAACATGAAAT
>QFDD01010208.1:0-11797 GCA_006871305.1 Vachellia collinsii
TTTAGCATGTAGACTTGGAAGATTTAAAAACCTTAGATGGCTGTTGACACACTGATCCAGAAAACTGCAGTAAAACATAAGACAAGAATCAAAACCCACTAGCATATAATAGACCCTTCTATTCAAAAGAAATCAACTTCCAATATAAGTTTATATTATGCAGAAAGTTGGTGCATACTAAGAAAAGGGAAGAAAAACATAAATAAACTGATTGGGACCAAAGAGAAAGCGAAGCACTAATGAACAGTGAGGCGTAGGGAGAGAAGGTAAAACAAGAAACTAGATCTGTCGATAAAGAGGAAGGTCATGTAAATGAATAAGAGAAGACAGGTGGAGGAGAATATAGGTGAATGGGGGACCAGACATGGCTGAAGGCAGCGCCGGTGACTTGAGGCAGAGATAAGAGAGCGATGAAGACGACGTTGAGCGAAATCCGTGGACGACTTGAGGAGAGGAGTGCGCGAATCCGTGGACCGGTATTCTTCACTCTTCACCCTCCGACGCCGTCTTCACTCCCGCCTCCAGGCTCCACCGCTCCAGCCTGCGAATCTCTCTCTTTCTTTCTCGAGGCCAACCAGCAAACCTGCGGGTTAAACCAATCGAACCCGCCCAGCAAGCCATAACCCGACTCTGCAAGGCGGGCTGGGCCAAGTTCATCACAAAACGACGTCATCCGAGTTGAGAAATAATTCTCAAATGGAAACACCAATCCCGATTTTTTTACATATATACTGTGAACATTAAAAAAAATTTAGGGTATGTTTGGGAACAACTTTTGAAATGTGATTTCACACAATTTGATGTAAGTATGTAAGAGAGTTTTATCTCAACTTATGTGAAAATGTTTTTCAAAAGTGGTTGTCAAACATAACCTTATCTATATACTACACATAAAAAACTATTTCTTAATATACTACTCTTTATCCGTGAATGAGTTTTAGTGGGTTCTACTGGCAATTTTAAATTCATTCATAGCATGAACGAATTCAAAGAATATTATTCTTCTTTTAAAAAAAATAGTTGGAGCTCATTTACAGTTAAAAGAGTTCCAACTTATTCCCATATCACCCCCACATTCCCATTTCCCCCCAACGCCCCCTCCCCTAAAAAAAATTTATCTTTTTTATTTTTTTTAAATCCTCCCAAACTGTCAAAAAAAAAAGAAAATATACAGATTATATGTAATTAATCAATAATTTAATGTGATATAAAATTTATCTTTCCATAATTTAGTTGTAATTTCTTTAGAGTCTGCATTAAAAAGAAAGTAAATTTGATGCTTAATATTGTAATATTAGAATGAAACTCTTAATTTCCATTTTCTCAGTTTATGTACAATATCAAGCACCAAATTTACTTTCCTTCTAATACAGACTCTAAAAAAATTATAGCTGAACTATAATAGTAATGCCTATCCAACTTGTGGTGGGAAAATAAATTTTATACCATATTAATTGATTGATTGATTACATATAATTCATAGGGGGTTTATTTTTTTTTGGGCCAGTTTGGGAGGATTTAAATTGCAATATTAGAACCAAACTCTTAATTTTCCCTTCCCCCTTTTCTCAGTATATGTGCAATATCAAACACCAAACTTAGTTCCTTCTAATACAGACTTTAAAAAAAGTACAACTGAACTATAATAGTAATGTTTATCCAACTTGTGGTGGGAAGATAAATTTTATGTCATATTAAATAATTGATTAATTATATATAATTCGTATGGGGTTTATTTTTTTTTTGGAAGTTTGGGAGAATTTAAAAAAATAAAAAAAAATTTTTTAGGAGAGAGGGTTGTGGGGGTGGAATGGGAAAATGGAGGGGAATAAGTTGGAACTTGTTCACAGTGTGAACGAGTTCCAACTATTTTTTTTATTAAAAAAAATAATATTTTCTGAACTAAGTTCAGAGTTTTATCAGTAGAGCCCACTGAACTTGTTTACAGTTTTTGAAATGTAATATTTAGATAAATTTTTTAACTGTTTATAGTATATATATGTTAAAAAAACCCCACCAATCCCTTCTGTAACAGGGGCTTTAGAATGTTTCAGAAGCTTAACATGGGCAATCTCGGTAGTTAATAAAAGAAATTTGTTCGATGAGAAGAAATTGCCAATGCTAAACTGTGCTTTGATCATACAATGAGTGTTGTTGGACCTGAAATATTTGCTTCACTTCATTGGGAAACTGCGGAGAAGCCAAATCCGGTTTGGCTGAGAGCTCAAAATTCTTACCTGTTAGATTTAGACCAATGCAAAATCATTCACTGTACTCTCCTTAACTTCTCTGTAGAATCAAAAATGTTCAGAAGTACATAAACGTTGAAGATAAGTTAAGCAATGGCTCCAATGCAGTTTCAAAAATGGAGGTTACTTTGGAGCACCTCATAGTAATGAATTGATTCATTCATCATCATCATCATCATCATCATCAATTCATTGCGGTCCCAGAATCAATCCTTTAGCCAGCTGGTATAGCCAAGTGAGGTTATAACCAGAAGGCCACAGGTGAAACCAGATAGAAGTCATCTGTGAGTTATATAGACAGAGTCTTCCATTGTCCCTTATAGCTTATAAGAATCCCTCCCACAAGTTGATGGATGAGCACCTCCCATTGACCAATTCACCCATTTGACTGTTCTGTTAGAATTCGTAGGACAATAGAACATGTTCAAGAATGTTGGAATGTAATGCTCATCTGGGTAACAAGCAGGCTTACAGTATTTGCGGAAGAGAGTGTAATATTTGCGGAAGAGATTTTCTGGATTAGTATGCTCGTCTACCCTCCTTTTTCTTTCATCATTATTGGATCAAAATTTCAATGGTTCATATATAATATTTTGTAAAAAAATTATTATAATGTTATAAAAATAGATAAATAATTTAAAACTGTTAAAATTTGATATAAATAACTCACAATGTAAAATTGATTATTAGAAGTATAATTTTCCCACCTTTTTCACTAAATTGCTCGGATCAAACGAGACTAGAGGAGAGGAAGGAAGTGAAGGGCAACTGGGCTTGGGAAGGGTAGAAGAGAGAATCCCAATCTAAATTTTCCCAACTCAAATCAAACTTTTATGGGAAAAGGGGGAAAAAAATAAAAAATGCTCCATCAAACTTCATAATACCTTTTCTTTTTATTTCAGGTTTACCCACCGAAATTGAGAAATATAAATGGTAGTATATCAAAATTCTATTTAAAGTTCTTATTATCTCCTTAATTATTGTTCTTACTCCTTGCTTAAATTTAGTGAAGATATAATTAAGTATGCTTGTATTTCTGGGGTAAAAAAAAAATATGAGCGTTGAAGATTGAAATTCCATAAGAGTGCTAACATACGATGGAGAGCATCTCATCGGTTGATTCAAGCGTTTGATGGTAAGCCAATAACATTCATTATACCTTCACCGAATTTAATTGTTGAGCAAGAGAAATAATTATGGAGTTAATAAATAAAACAAACGTATATCAAGGGTGAAAAAAGAATTTTGAGTAAAACATTATTATTACATTATTTTTTTAATATTAAAAGTATTAATTACTTAATCAAATGTCTAAATCTGTTTTGCTGCAATTTATTTTTATTTAGTATCACGATGGTATGGGTTAAGTGATTACTGATGCCACTAAAATTAACCATTAAAATTTCTAAAATGTTAAAAACCCCATTAACCACAGAACACATAGATGCACATGTCTGTTACAAACTTTCAAAATAATTTAATATTATTATTATCATTTATGAATCACATATAAAATTTTTAAAAAATGTACAAAATTAAAATACATGAAATTTATTAAAGATATCATACTTGTTAAATAATGTATGAAAGTTAACTCTGAATATGTTTTATTTGTGTCAATTAATTTCATGTTGATTATTTTTGTGTATATATTTATCTAGCTTACTTAAATTTTTGCAACATGTATTAAAATAAAAAATTTTAAAAAACAAAATACAAAGTAAATCCAAAGTCACTGATTCCCCATGTTCTTTTGTTCGGAAGGCCCAAAGCTCATTTTAAGACAAATGGCGTGAATATAATAACACTACAAAAAAACATCAAATGAGCCACGGAATTATGGTTTGCCACGGAATTTTCGACAGAATTTGCTACAGAATGGCTTTCCGATGGAATTTCAGACGGAATTCATTCCGTGGCAAATTTCACTGTTACAAAACGTTTACCAACGGAATTTCCATTCCGTCAGAAATTTCCGTGGCAAATTTCTGTTTTTTTTGATAAATAATAATGCCACGTGGCACCTCCACTAGCTGCCACCTCACAGCTAGGCCTTGCCACGTGTCACCTCCTGCAGCCGCCACGTGTTGCCACATGATAAATTCTCAAATTTGCCTCTTCCAGGATTCGAACCCTCGACCACTTGTGCATGCACGTGATCCCTTATCGAGAATCTTGTATTTTCTAAACGCATATTTAAATATATATAATATTATACTACATAATAAATTATTTATTATAATATTTATATCATTATTAATTTCATAATTTTTATTATTTTAAAAATATTAATTTTAATATAAAATTATTACAAATAAAATAAATATTATTTCTAATATTTTTATATTTAATATTGATTTTAATTAATATATTAATTAAGATTTAATAGTAAATAATAATAAAATAAATAAGAATAAAAAATATAAAATTGAAATTAATAATTAAATAATAAAAATTATTACAAATAAAATAAATATTATTTCTAATATTTTCATATTTAATATTGATTTTAATTAACATATTAATTAAGATTTAATATTAAATAATAAAAAAATAAAAATAAAAAATAAAAAATTGAAATTAATAATTAAATTTGCCACAGAATATGTTTCCGTGGCTAAATTTGCCACAGAATATTTTTTTTCCGTGGCAAATTTTGCTATGAAATTTCCGTCTGAAATTTTTGACGAATTTCCGACGGAATTTTAATAGACTAATGCTCTAATACCAATGGTGAGGGGAGGCCCAGAAGGTAACTTGTGAAGGATAAGGGAGAGAGAGTAAGAATATGTGAAGCAGAGGAGAGACGGACTCTTAATACATATTTTGAACAGTAAAATAAATATGCAGAAGGGGATGCTCTGGAATGAATTAAAAGGCGGTAAAACCAGTCAAGCTCAATTCATCAGAGGAGGGCAAGGATATGGTGCAGAAATTAGATAGACAAAGAGTAGCTAAAAGAAGTTGATTGAAAATATAAAACTTACAAAGAAAGGGGAAAAGAAGGTTGAAAGAGGAAGGAAGGAACTTCGTCAAAGGGGATGGAATTCTTTCTTAGGCTAGTGGTCAGAAGCTCTGTCCAAGTTCTGCCTGAACAATGAGAGCAATACATCTTTTATAGGCGGACGAAGTCACTTGTTTGAACAGTATTTTGACTTAGAAACTGGTACTATTTGAACAGTTCCAGTTATAACCTTGTTTGTACAATGTTTTGAAATTTACAGTACTTGCTGACACTACAGTAAAAAAATTTGGATCCAGTTAGTCTTCATCTAAGTCAATAATGTGTATCTCTATAATGTTCTTAATGAAACTCCCCCTGAATCCGACGATGAAGCTCAAACTTCTTCCTCTGGGGAAATTAACGAAATTCAAAATGATGATATCCCAGAAACGTCATCTTCAGCCATAAATGTTATTTCCAACAAGCAAGATTTCTTCTTAGAAATCATTAACAAACTCCCTGATTCTGACAAAAGGGAATATTTGTGCAAGTTAAGAGATATTCTCAAAGAAACTTCTGGATCATCATCCAATTCCAAACCAGTCATACCTATCAATAAGTATGACTTAACAAATGTTCTCAACAAATTCAAACACTTTATTAAACCTATGACTTTCCAAGATCTTCATTCTGAAGTAGAAAACCTCAAATCTGAAATCAAACTGATTAAACTCCAACAACAAACCCACACAACTGCTATATCCCAAATCCATGATATTGCATCAAAATCTCAAAAATCAGGGCAACTTGAAACAACATCAGATCATGAAGGTGAAGATCTTACTGAACCTTTTTTAAATTTGATTTCAAAAATTACAATTCAAAAGTTCTATATTCAAGCAAAAATCATTATCAACAATGAATTTGTCTTAGAACAACCTGTTTTATTTGACACAGGCGCTGATTCTAACTGTTTTAATGAAGGAATCATTCCTACCAAATATTTGAAAAAACAACCGAAAGCTTTAATGGTGTCAATAGATCATCATTAGATGTCAAATACAAAGTTTCAAATGTTATTATTGAAAATGAAGGTTTAAAACTCGAAACTCCATTTATTCTAATGAAAAATATGGGAACCCAAATTATCCTTGGGGCACCTTTTGCAAGGTTATTATTCCCATATATGACTAATGAAGATGGAATTTCTACCCAATATTTGGGCAAAATAATATTATTTCCTTTTACCCAAAAACCAAGAATTAAGGAATTAAATCTCCTTTCTGCAAAAATTCAACAAATAAATTTTCTAAAGGATGACATTTCTTTTAAACAAATTGAAACACAACTATGTCAACCAGAAATCCAATAGCGAATTCAAACTTATTTTAACAAAATTCATCAAACAATTTGTTCTGATTTGCCAAATGCTTTTTTGGATCGTAAAAAACATATTGTAGATTTACCATATAAACCCACTTTTTCTGAAAAACAAATTCCAACCAAGGCTTGACCTATTCAAATGAGTCCAGAGATTCTTGAAACTTGTAAAAGGGAAATTCAGGAACTCTTGAATAAACGATTAATTCGCAAATCCAGAAACCCATGGTCTTGTGCTGCTTTTTATGTTAATAAAAATGCAGAAATTGAACAAGGGGCTCCTAGACTTGTAATTAAGTACAAACCTCTGAATGAAGCCTTACAATGGATTCGATATCCAATTCCCAACAAATCTGATTTATTGAAACGATTATATTCAACAAAAATCTTTTCAAAATTTGATATGAAATCTAGATTCTGACAAATATAGATTTCGGAAAAGGATAGGTATAAAACCGCTTTTACTGTTCCATTTGGACAGTATGAATGGAATGTTATGCCTTTTAGTTTAAAAAATGCTCCTTCCGAATTTCAAAGGATTATGAATGACAATTTTAATCCTAGTAGTAAGTATATCATTTTTTATATTGATGATGTACTCTTCTACTCCAGTTCAGTAGAACAGCATTTTCAACATATTGATAAATTTATTCGAATTGCTGAAGCCAATGGCTTGGTTATTTCTAAACCTAAAATTTGCTTATTTCAAACAAAAATTAGGTTTCTTGGTCATTGGATACACCAAGGGTCTATCAATCCAATTGAAAGGGCAATTCAGTTTGTTGACAAATTTCCTGACCAAATTATTGATAAAACTCAACTTCAAAGATTTCTAGGATGTTTAAACTATGTTGCAAATTTTATTCCTCATATGAGTAATTTTCTCAAACCTCTTCATGAAAGACTCAAAACTAATCCTCCTCCTTGGACGGATATTCATTCAAATATTGTACGGAAGATCAAATCACAGGTAAAGACACTTCCTTGTCTCAACCTTCCTACTCCCACTGCCTACAAGATTGTTGAAACTAATGCCTCTGACATCGGTTATGGTGGCATTCTCAAACAAAGAGTCAACAATAAAGAGCAAATTGTTGCTTATACTTCAAAACATTGGAATAGTGCCCAACAAAACTATTCCACAATAAAAAAAGAAATTCTGGCAATTGTCTTGTGCATTTCAAAATTTCAATCTGATCTTTTGAATCAAAGATTTTTAATTCGCATTGATTGCAAATATGCAAAAGATGTTTTACAAAAAGATGTTAAAAATTTTGCATCAAAACAGATTTTTGCTAGATGGCAAGCGATTTTAAGTATTTTTTACTTTGAAATTGATTTTATCAAAGGTACTTCAAACTCTCTTCCAAACTTTCTTACCAGAGAGTTTTTATAGGGAACCCAGACCTCAGTATAAACTCACCATGCCCAGAAAAAAGAAAGAACCTGATCATAAAGAGTGAAAAACAACAGAACATTCTTCAAAATGCTCAAAACCAAACAATCTCCTCTCAGCAAATGGAGCAAATAATGCAGCAGTTTATGCAGCAATTTGGATTCCCAAACACAAGGATCCATTAACCAAACAAAACAAACGGAGTCATCTACTCCATCCAGATCTTCGATCCAGAAAACCCAAACAAAAACTCCTTCTACTAAACAAACTCTTGAGTCTTACGCTCAGAAGTTTGCTCAGAAGAAGCTTCCTAAAAAAACCTTTTCTCAAACAGTAAGTGAACCTAATCTCAAACCGGTTCCCTTACAACAAATTACAAAACAAGAATATGACCTATAGTTTGACCCTTCACAAACCACTCGCTGTGGCAAACTGTTAGAAACTATTGCCTCTTCATCAAAGGCAATTATTCAAGTTCAAAAACAACCTATTGAAATGCCTTATTTTTACAAACAAAATGAGGTAAGAAATATTATCCAGATTGAACCTGAGTTCCATCACTCAAATCCAAACCAAGTAGCTTTTAATGTCTTCCTTTCTGGATGGCATTTTAGGCTTACTGATTTCAAAAAAACAAGAAAATATTATGAGCTAATATTGGTTCATTCTGGATCTTGTCACATTGACAGGAAAAAAGATCCCAAAGATGAAACAATCATAACTCATTCTACTCTCCAAATTTTACATGTCCTTACTCCATCCCAGTGGAGACAAGATTTACATAAACAAAAACTTTTTGGGATAAATTATGAACCCGAAGGATACAATTATTGGGATTATGTTGATGCATGGTCCAATATCTTTTGGGATCAAAACAAACTTTTCAGACATACTTGGTTTATTTATTTCAAAACAAAAACCAAGTACCAATTCCCTCAAGGGTTTGTGCATTGGTGGGCATTCTTTGGGCCAGTACCAGAGATCCTTCCGCCTATTGTTTTACAAACCTTTGAAAATTTTAGACAAAAATTTAACATTGGTGAATAGATCTATTGGTGAAGACTCTTTTCCAATTACTCTTCACTATTTCTCTAAACTCTCTGTAGCTTAGATTCTCTTGGAGCTACAAGTTTTCCCCCAAAATAAAAGGTTCGACCTTCTTACCAATCCTACAAAGGCTTCCTTCTGTCAAATGGTGGATCAAATTTGAAACCAAACGCATAGATACTGATGCTGTAAATAGATGGTTCAAACAAAATCCCCAGTATCTTTACATGACGGAACAAAACAAGTTCTTGAATCAAAAATCAAGAGTGCAGTCTATTCTAGCTTCAACAGATAAGACTAATCTCATAAATCAACTCAGTTCAATGTTGCAGATCCTACAGCAACAAGAGCAAGCTTCTACAAGTCAACAAGCTTCATCTTCAACAACCCCAGAAAACTAATGAAGAGCCCATTATTGACTTAGATGAAGACTAACTGGATCCAAATTTTTTTACTGTAGTATCAGCAAGTACTGTAGATTTCAAAACACTGTACAAACAGGGTTATGACTAGAATTGTTCAAATAGTACCAGTTTCTAAGTCAAAACACTGTTCAAACAAGTGACTTCTTCCGCCTATAAAAGATGTATTGCTCTCATTGTTCAGGCAGAACTGGGACAGAGCTTCTGAGCACTAGCATAAGAGAGAATTCCATCCCCTTCGACGAAGTTCCTTCCTTCCTCTTTCAACCTTCTTTTCCCCTTTCTTTGTAAGTTTTATATTTTCAATAAACTTCTTTTAGCTACTCTGTCTATCTAATTTCTGCATCATATCCTTACCCTCCTCTGATGAACTGAGCTTGGCTGGTTTTACCGCCTTTTAGTTCATTCCAGAGCATCCCCTTCTGTATATTTATTTTACTGTTCAAAATATGTATTAAGAGTCCGTCTCTCCTATGCTTCACATATTCTTACTAGTCGTTGACTTGAGGTTCATTTCCTAAGGATGAGTAGGTTGGGGAAGGAATTGATGATAATTCTTCATTATCCCTAACATAAATTGCCTGAGGGATATTAGAGGTAAAAGCCACTCAGGCTATTCCTAAACCTCTATTACAAGTTATTAGGATTACACAAAATACTGATGGAACCGTCAAATTGTCTTTCCAAAGATCCTGACGATCTTTTTCTCAAACAACAAGATCTGAACCTTCAACATATGAGGATTACAAATCTATCCAAAATGAATCATCCCGATTCTCCTACTCATCCCTTCCTCCCCTACCATCAGTCATTCATCTTCCTCATACCATATCACAAACTACGCCTTCCATTGCCACCCAACCTCAAAACACATCTATCCAAGGGGTTGATAATACCTCTAATGGTCAAACTATCCCCGATTCTGTAAACACTCTTATTTTTTCCATTATTAAACATTTTATTGGTGATCCTTCTATATGGAAGGATAAATCTGCTGAACTCTTATCAAACCTTAAATGCAGGACTCTATCTGATTTCAGATAGTACAGAGATACACATTATTGATTTAGATGAAGACTAACTGGATCCAAATTTTTTTACTGTAGTGTCGGCAAGTACTGTAGATTTCAAAACACTGTACAAACAGGGTTATAACTGGAACTGTTCAAATAGTACCAGTTTCTAAATCAAAACACTGTTCAAACAAGTGACTTCGTCCGCCTATAAAAGATGTATTGCTCTCATTATTCAGATAGAATTTAGACAGAGCTTCTGAACACTAGCCTAAGAGAGAATTCCATCCCCTTTGACGAAGTTCCTTCCTTCCTCTTTCAACCTTCTTTTCCCCTTTCTTTGTAAGTTTTATATTTTCAATCAACTTCTTTTAGCTACTCTTTGTCTATCTAATTTCTGCATCATATCCTTGCCCTCCTCTGATGAATTGAGCTTGACTGGTTTTACCGCCTTTTAATTCATTCCAGAGCATCCCCTTCTGCATATTTATTTTACTGTTCAAAATATGTATTAAGAGTCCGTCTCTCCTCTGCTTCACATATTCTTACTCTCTCTCCCTTATCCTTCACAAGTTACCTTCGGGGCCTCCCATCACCATTGATATTCCGTGACTAATTCCGTTGGAAAGAAGTTGTTTTATTGTAGTGTAACTGAGGTAGAAATCAGTCTACACCAGACAAATAAATTATGGCGATTTCCAACATTATCATCACACTAAGGGTCTATGAATGCAATTAACAAAACAAATCGTGTCACGATCAATCTCGTATACTTGAAATTTGAAAATATTAAATACTACCCAGACATCATCAAAAATCAATACTTAACTGGAGCTAGGATCTCCAGCTGGGAACCAAGCTTGTCCTCAACAATTTTCTCAGCCTTCAACCTTAATTTAGCAATCTGCTTCTTCTTCTCATAAACCAATTGTGCTTTCTCTTTTCTCTTCTTCTCCAATTCCTGAATGAAGTAGAAACATGCATTTCAGCACACTTTTCTATTTTGGCAGGCATAAATCCAGACAAGTAAACTAAATAAATCAAGTAGAAACAAAATGAATGAAAGTGTCTGGTTATCGAATCAACATGCAGTTCCTTATAGTCTCATTTTCCGGCAAACAACAGGAACCCAATCAAGCATCACACGCACACATTCAATTTTTATAAAACGCTTCAGGATAAAAATAACTGGATCTTCTTAAAACTTATGAGTTGTATAAGTCCTAATTAATTATATAAATTGTTTATGAGTGTGTCTGATTTAAACATTGATTATGTTGTACCGATATTGTACTATGAGTCGATGAACAATGGCCAATCTATCCAACAAGGGTTCCATTTCTCTC
>QFDD01010215.1:0-10037 GCA_006871305.1 Vachellia collinsii
ACCAGTGAGTACAATGGAGAGCAATTGACCTTGATTCTTGAAGCTTTTCATTATCATACAAATTCGGGGCTTACCCCAAAAAATGCAAATTTGGAGTGATGTAAATAAAAAATAAATAACGGGGGGGTGAAAACTGACATTTTTGGGAATGATCTGTCCAGTCGGATATGTACAGTTATTAGCCAAGTGTATTTGGATTCCCTTCTCACCCCCGCTAACAAGAAAGAAAATGACTGAGAAACACTATTTCAGAACATGACTCCTGATCCTGAGATTCAGTATTCTTCTCAGGTGACGTTCAGAAATTGAGGCGCCTGAGAGGATTCGGTGCCTCAACTGAGACGAGGGAGAAATTTTCTCCAGGGAAAGAGATAAGTAATAGACCATTAACCCAGAAAACTTGATTGGCAACCTCAAGCAACTTCAGACTATCGTGCCATAAGAACCACTCGAGCTTACTAATAATTCAGTCATTTTTGGTCTTTCGATCCGGAGTAACTTGACCCAGAAACTCTTCAATTAATGTGGATGTGGTTGAGAAGTCGATGTCAGAGGTTGGACCTGTGGAGTACCCTGGAAACCAATCTCTAGCATCACAAGGCTCTGAAAAATAAATATGCTCCATAGTATCACTGGAGAAATCAAGTATGCCCGGTATGAGTGGGCTCTGATCACATTTAAATCCACTAGCTTGTAAAGCAGGACTAGCATCATCGTGACCACGTGAAGGGCAGGGCTCATCCATATTGATCTGACACTCAAAGGACATGCAAGAATCATCCTGAACACCTGAACCCATTGAAATTCCCAGAGTCTCATTGACTTGATGAACTTGTTCAGACAGCCTCTCAATCTGAGAGTTGGCGTCAGTGTTATTTCCCTTGTCATACCCACCAATACCAATGAAATCACCATCAGTTCCATTGTCGCTGTTATCATCTTCACCATCATCATCAGAATAATTATCTCGGTTTCCCACATGGACATGTTGATCATCAGGAGACTCAATGGCAGAGTCATCTTCTTCTGAAGCTTCAAAACCATAGAAGCTCACATTATTGCCTGTGGGACATTCATCGTCATCACTGTCAACATTGAGAAATTTGGATCTGTTCTGAGCAGCCCTTCTCCGAAGCATGAAGACATTGTAATAATAGCTGACAATTTCCTTCTTTGTTCGAGAAGGAAATGCAGCTGACAGCTGCTTCCAAAAGTTTCTACCCAATGTCACAGGATTATTGTAGACAATTTCATGAAACAAATCTTCTTCTTCTTCACTCCATTTGAGTGCAACCTCCTCTCCCATGTGATCAAACCCCAAGTTCATAAACGTTTCATTTCCAAGAGTCTTCATCAAGTTTTCACGTTCTTCCCGAACATGCTTTTGAACACACCTGATGGAGCCTTGATCCAGACAGGTACATTCTCTTCTGCCTTCTTCATCCCTGTGACTCTTGCAAGAATGGATGCTCAAGTTGGGCATCGAAACCACCAAAGTCCCCATCAACTTCTCTTCATTGCCATCAACATCATAGATGCTGGTTAACACTGGCACCTCAGTAGCTCTTCCTTTCCAAACTGGAATGGTGGCTTGATGATTTGGCCCAACAGGAACTTGTTTTCTTGGGAAGCCATCAAGAACTAAATAGGCATCATCGAAAGGAACATTTGCTTTCAGTGGAAAATCAAATTCCAATGAATCTATAGAAGCAGACAATGATGTTGCCCCAGAACCAGAACCATCCTCACTATAACTGCTGCTGAAGTGGCCACTGGTCTCAATATCCATCTCACCAGCATGTGCAGCTCCAGTGACAGTCTCTGGTTCAATGGCATCATACCATTGAATATTGTAAAATACATCCTCATCTTTCCCTGAGTACCCCATGAAGAATATTCATGACTTAAAATTTAAAATTATAATACAACTTGGCATCAAATTTCAATCCAGGCAGTAGCCAACAAAACTAACTTCATAAAAAAGTTAATTTAGATAACAAAAGAACACCATTCACCTGAAGCAACAGGCTTCACTGGAGCATTGTTGAGTGTATCAGTACCAACAAAAGAAACCAACTTATCGTTGCATTCCAAACGTTTTGCCTTATTGAAAGGAAGATCTTCAAATTCATTGGCCTCAAAACACCGTTTAAATCCCATTCTGATTCTGCAAAGCAAAAATTAAGGGTTTATACAAATACAAAAGGCTAGCCACTAGCTCACCATGCCACGGCTGATATAAAGGTTCAGGCCACTAATTGCTCATCTTCTCAAATATTAGGCCTGGTTACATCTCTACCTCAGAAAATATTTACGTTTACAATTAACCATCTTGCCTATTACTTCAATGTCTTCAAATTAACATTAGCCAGCATCGAGCCCAACATTATAATTAAAACTTTCCCGTTTTATGGTAATTTCACCTCATATGTGACAACGTTGCAGAGTAATTACCTACTAGTTAATAATCATAATCATAATAAACTTCACAATTAATAAAGGACACGTACTCATCATCAATTCATTCTCAGACACATCAATAATAAGAATGGCACCACTGACAGTGATGACAAATTATTCCTCACCTTGACAAATCCTTCAAATTCAATGATGACAAGCTGTCAACGCAGCACTTGGGAGGGCAGATTAAGGTCAAGGGAGAACCAAAATCTAATTAAAGAGGAATCGATAGAGAATTGAACACTAACGGTAGTCTTTTGACGTCAACGAATTGAACCCCTAAATCAATTTCGCCAAACAGAAAACCCCAATTTTTTTTTTGGAACCCTAACGCTGGATTATCAACAGCTGTGCAAAGTGCGAAATTAGAACCCAGACGAACGTGAAAGATGCGTAAAATAACAAAAGGAGTCAAGCCCCTCAAACAATTTAAGGAATCCCTAGACAAATTTACAGAATGAGAAACCCTAAAACGTCGAAAGCTTCGAAACCCTAAATTCGTAAGCGATAGGGAATATTACGTGAAATCCGAACCAGGTATATCACGAACACGAATCCAGACAAAAAAAATATGTACCAAAGTACAAGAGATTAGATGATTATTGAGTCTCTGAGAACCAAATTGAAACCCTAAACCTAGAATTTGGCGAGGATCACAAAAGGTGTCGTATTTGGGATCAAACAAAAGAGGATAACGAGAATCGAACGAAATCGCGATCGGATTCAAGGATTAGAAGCAATAATCACAAGTAAATGAAACATCGAAGAGAATAAGATCGAACGAGGTAGGCGATGAAGGTCGAGATACGGTTCGCGCTTTTTGTACACGAGATGGTCAGAAATTTTCAAACCGGGTTGCCATAGGAAGGATGACCCGCCCAATAGTAATTGGGCTTTAAAGGCAATACCGGCCCACTTTTGTTCAAATTACTAATTCCAGCATGACAGTTTTCTTCTCTCTTTCCTCATTCGGGGCCAATCCAAAGGTTCTCAATTTCAAATTGGTCTTCGCCAGTGATTAAATTATATTTTTTTTTACTTTTTTTGTATATTTATTATTAATTTAGATTCAATAAAGTTTACTACTATTTTTTTTATCTCATTCCAAATCATATTTTTGGTATTAAAATCAATGCGGAACAAGTTTTTGAATTGAGGCTGCTCTCCCGTTATTAGAGATCACAAGCAAGGTGGTATAAGGATTAATGTTCAAACATACACATTAAAATTGGTCAATTGCTCATAATATGATGATCTAATGTTAGAATATCCGTTAAAAGATTTATCCAAATTTAATGTTTAGTAGTGCTTTAAATAGGATTACCTCTAGTAGAAGGAAACATAGGTTTTAGCAAAAAAGAAATTGACATTAGGATATTCCACTAGGTTGAATATCGTGAAAATGACTAATTCTTTTTAACATGATGAGTCAATATTTAAATTTTTATTTAAAGAGGTGTTCATATTAAGTGTTTGTTAATTCCTCTAACAATATTTCCTCCATGGGAAATACATTTATACCTAGAAAAAACAATTAACATAAGGATTCCTTTCTTTGCTCTTTCTTGCCAGTATGTTTAACATTGGGATAGGCAAACTAACTGCATTTAGCATGGTTCAAAAAACCGAACCGGGCCGGTCGGTTCAGACCGGAAACCGGTGAACCGGCCGCTGGTCCGATCCGGTTGATGATTTGAACCGGTGACCGGTTCGAACCGGTCAAACCGGTTGAACCGGTTCACCTCTTTTTTTAAAAAAAAAATTAAAAACTAGAAACAATGAAAAAAGGGGAATCAAAGTATGATAATGTGGTTCATTAATTTTTTTAAAAAAAATATGGTAACAAAATTAGTCTTTAATTTTTTGTTTTCTATTTAAACAAATTTATACATGAGGATATAAAATAAAATTAATTCATTTTATCCCATTTTTTAACACTGATATTTAATTAAACTCTAAAAATTTAAAATATAGGTAAAATAAAATAATATTATAGGTTTTATCTACTAATTTTTTTTTTAAAAAAATATAATCTATCAAATTATATTATTTTAATATAGCCGGTCTAACTCCGGCTTGAACCTGGTCTGAACCATTAACCCTTGAACCACTGTCTCACCCGGTTCAATGCCCGGTCCGGTTTTTTGAACCTTGGCATTTAGAGCTATTGGCAAATCTTAATAATTTGGACTTGGATTCTCTTCTTTTTCCTTTTCTTTTCCCTCCATTTTTTATTTCAAATTTGGACTTGAATCAAAACTTGAATGATCCAAATTTAATATTTTATAAAATTACTAATAAAAAGTTAAATTTTTAACAACAATAAATAAATAAGTTCAGACAACTATATTCAAGTAATAATAAATAAATATTTTATAAAATATTACATCTTTTTTGCCAATAATAAAATATTAAATTTAGACTAAGAAATGCCTCGCTAAGGAGATTACATGTTAGAAAGTATTAGTATAGTTTCTGATATTGGTCTCAAATTGGTTAGGGAATTTCAACCTGTATCTTAAAATTTGAGAGTATGTTTATTAAAAATTAAATTCGTGTATTTAATGCGTGTATTCAAATTTATAATATTCTCATGAATCTAAAAAAAAAAATTAGATGATAACAATATTAGCTTTTTTAAGGTGCATTTATATTAGATCCGCTCAACAATGTCCTATTTTAAAGAAAGTATTGATTCAATATTCATGCCCCAAAGCCTACTTCATTTTATTCTCTTCTAAACAATACTGCCCCGATCCTTAATATAAAAGTTAATTAATTATTTTTGGAAAATTAATGAAGCTAATTAACTTATATTTTTATCATTTCTTTCTATATTAATTTGTATGGCTTATAAACTGATATATAATATAATGATACATGTAAATTTTTCATAATATATATTATAATTAAGTAATTTATTTAATTTTTAAACTCTAAAAAAAAAGGCAATTGTTTTTTATATTAACGATTAGAAGTAGTATTATGTAACATAGTATGCACAACACACAAATTCACAAAATAAGGTGATTAACTCTGTAAATTATAACGCCTGCAAATATAGGTAATTACAAATTTGGTAATTGATATAATGCTTATGAGATTGTTTGACAATCACTTAAAAAGTACTTTTATGTAAGTCGAGACAAAACTTCTTTCACATACTTATCTTGGATTGCGTAAAATCATTTAAAAAAAATATTCCCAAACATACCTTATAGTCCTGCTCACCCTTAAGATATTGGTCGTCATATGTTGGGTGCAAAAAAGAACATTTCTTACCAGTATGTTATTTAACATCAGCACAAATATTATTAAACATTCTACATTTAATCTTAGCCAAAAGGACGAGAAAGGTATATTCACATGAATATCAGGAGAACAAGGATGTTGGTGAGAAAGCCAACACAAAAAATTATATATATATATATATATATATTGCTTAATATGAAGGCAGAAACTGCATAAAATTTCTTGGGGAGCTCATTTATTTAATAAAACCAAATCAACAAATAAATAGGCGCCACATGCCACCAAGCCTGATCAAATCAAAATAATAATGAGAAGAGACAATAGCAACTGAAATCTAACTATATAAAAAAAAAATAGCTTAATATATCGGACTGGGTTAATCAGTCTCCCTGGAAAACCAAGATTTTTTAACCTAATTAAGAGCCTCTGCAGCATATTTTGGTTGCAATGGCATTTTATGCTACAGCGGGCATGTCCTTGAGCCATGAATCTAGAGGCTTGCCAATGGAGTAAACTATGAACCCAATTTGCCTCAGCTTCCCAACATCCACAACGTTCCTACCATCAAATATAAAGGCAGGCTTCTGCATACTGTCATAAACTTTTTGGTAATCAAGCTTCCTGAACTCATCCCACTCAGTCAGAATGCATACTGCATGAGCCTCTTTTATTGCCTCATAGGCATCCCAAACCACAGACACTGTCTTAATGGAACTTGGGCTTAATGGTTGAAGATGAGCAGGATGGTCCCAATCAAACTTGTTCATTGACAGATCCCTTGTGATTTGCTCTTCAGTTACCTGTGGATCATATATGCTCAAACGAGCCTTGTCCCCTAATAGCCCCTTGCACACGTCAATGGCTGGTGTCTCCCTTGTATCACCAGTGTCCTTCTTGAAAGCAAAGCCCAGAATAGCAATCTTCTTGCCTGAGACAGTGTTGAACATGGAGGCAACAACTCGGTTCACGAACCGAGTTTTCTGGTAGTCATTCACCTTAATCACCTGTTTCCAGTAATTTGCAACCTCAGGGAGGCCATTGCACTCACAGATATAGACCAAGTTCAAAATGTCCTTCTGGAAGCAAGATCCCCCAAAGCCAACGCTTGAATTCAAGAACTTGGGCCCAATTCTTGAGTCTGTGCCAATTGCGTGTGACACTTGGGTGACATCAGCTCCAGTGGCCTCACAGAGTGCTGACATGGCATTCACAGAAGAGATCCTTTGTGCCAGAAAAGCATTAGCAGCAAGCTTTGATAGCTCAGCAGACCACAAGTTGGTGCAGAGTATTTTGTCTACTGGAACCCAATGAGCATAAACATCTCTCAAAGCTTGTATGGCCTTAGCACCTTCCGGGGTCTCCCTACCTCCAATAAGGACTCGATCAGGATTGAATAGGTCCTTGATTGCTGTACCCTCAGCAAGAAATTCTGGGTTTGACAGAATTGTGAAATTGATGCCCTTCCTATTATGGGTCAGGATCTTCTCAATAGCCTCAGCTGTTTTCACAGGAACAGTTGATTTCTCAACAACAATTTTGTTAGATTTGGAAACATCAGCGATCATTCTTGCAGCACTTTCCCAATAGGTGAGATCAGCTGCTTTGCCAGCTCCAAGTCCTTGAGTCTTTGTGGGTGTGTTCACAGAGACGAAGACTATGTCAGCCTCTGCAACATGCTTCTCCACATCAGTGCTAAAGAACAGATTCTTCCCCCTGCACTCCTTCACCACTTCTTCCAGGCCTGGCTCGTAGATTGGGAGATGGTCACTGTTCCAGGCATTGATTCGTGCGGTGGCGATATCCACCACAGCTACTTCGATCTCAGGACACTTCAAGGCAATCACAGCCATTGTGGGCCCACCCACATATCCAGCTCCTATGCAACAAATCTTCACCATTTTCGTTTCTTATCAGCAGCCTGCAAGATTAAACGGTCAATTTCAAGAAACTCAAATTTCCTGATACAGCGTGATTCTGTCATAAGTATCCAACTATAACAATTCAAAGACTACAAATGGGGATGAATTTTTCAAAATGCTTCACAACGCAACAAATATCCCGGAACTGTTGAAAGCCTATAGATTATTGCACGTTCGTTACACACAAGAGGAGGTCTATGAATTTCAATTTGAAGAAACTGTGAGAAGAGGCTTGTGTACAGTTCGTCGGAAGTTATCTTCGCTAAGTTTAAGCTCATCCATCTTCTGTTTACATGCACTCATGCAAGCAGAGAGCTTAAACAAGAAACAGATTGCAGAGAGTAAATTCCCGTAATAAAATCATTAGCTCGCAGATCTACGATAATTTAAGCAGAATCAACCAGAAAATTTCTCCACGAACAAACAATCTCATCATCAAATACAAATTATTAACATTTAAAAAAAACTGCGCAAAACAAAAGCCAGTTCAAATTGAAACAACAATGCACAAATCAAATGAAGAAAAAGAAGCATTTCAAGCGAAACCCAATTCAACTGAGAAGCCTAACAGCAGTGTGGAGGCAAAGAAAAAGAACCCGATCGTACTCTTCTTTTTTTCGTTAGTTGATGAAATATAAGCAAATCAAATACCTTGAAACGTAATGCAGTATTGTTTTGTAGATCTGATCCGGAAGAAAAAGAAGAAGAATGAGAAGGAAGTGAAGAACAATATAGAGGTTTTCTCGTGGCGAGAAAGGAGGAAGACCAACTCTTGTATATATATATACAAGAGCCATTACATCGAACCCGCGAAAGAAGCATTTTACTACCAATGTGCACTTCACGTTTTCGTTGTCATTTGCGACCAGCCATGATCGTACACTACTAACTACCACAAACTGTTTTATTTAAATTATTTATTTATTTAATTATTCCACAGTGTTTTTCGCACGTTCATATTCATTAAATATTTTCACGTGTTTTAAAGAAAGAGTTTTCATGCATTAATTTAAAAAAAATTAAAGAATTTTATTCAAGTTGTTAAATTATAACTACCCTTTCCAATTATACAAGAACAGAAGTTGGTGAAGGAGGTTGTTATTTGATTCATCAGATATTAAATATCTTAAAGAGGCTGAAAAGGAGAAGAATAATGAGGCTTTAAAGTGCGGCAAAAGAAATAATGAATACAGTGATGTCACATGAAGAAAATATTGGATTTTGATTGATGGTTAAAAAAAAAAAAGAATTGGATTAAGATGTTTTCAAGCATGATTTAATTTTATGTCATTTACCCATTATGACTATAAAAAATTTAGTTTCATCCTGTCAAGGAGGGCATAACAAAGCCTGCGAGGGTCGGGTCCGACTGGTTGACAAGGGGAAGGTAAAGCGCCGCGTACCCGTCAGGTCTTGGGCTCGATTCCTTGCGAGGCACCTGGGATTAGTCTGGCATTTTGTGCTGAGATACCTTGAGGCAGCGATTACATCCTACTCAAAAAGGAGGGCATAACAAAACCCAAATATTTTATCTGAATTTGGGATTTAGCTATGAAATATAGGTAGACTATTTAAATATTTTGTTATTGGTACCATTATAACCCATATTGTTAAGGACTTAACTACCCTACTAGGTAAAATATTTAATAGAGAGACCTAATTATATCTGAATCATCCAGATCTAATTTGGGTTATTTAGATTTAATTTTTTAAAAGTTTATATTTTTTTAAAAAAAATTATTCCAATAAATGTAAAATGAAAAATAAAAAAAATCATTCAACTACTATTTTTAAAAAAATTTATTTAAGAAATCATAATTTTAAAAAAATTAAATCTGGACTGCCTAAATAGATTTAGAAGATCCAAATCTAATTAGCTCTCCTGACTAAGCATTAAGCATTAAATGCTTAGTAGGATAACCACGTCGTATTATTAACTTTACTTACAATGGTATAATACTTATTGACTTATCGTTATTGTTGTTGAATTTCGCTATTTACCTATGTTGATGAGCACCGAAATGTGGATGGTCTTAACCCTTTTTTAATTATTTTAATGTATATAGAACTTAAAATTAAATATAGATAATCTCTTCACTACTAGTTTTTCAAAAAAAAACACAATTTTTTTATTTAAAAATATCCATTAAAAGTTGTAAATTTGGACCATTGAAATTATATTTAAACAACGAGCATTGTGTTGCCAATCAAGAAAGAGTACCGGATGTGCCTTCCAATGACGTAGGTCAGAAATATGAAATTAATATTTGAGAGGCTACCAAAAGAAATTAAATATCACCTTATTACTTATTTCATCGTTTCATTATTGCTATCATGGGCAACACGCTATCATGGGAACCAGTTTCAGTGCTAAGAAAAAAGCTTAGCTTATCCTACTAATATGAT
>QFDD01010223.1:0-11746 GCA_006871305.1 Vachellia collinsii
TTTCTCTTGACCAAATCTGTAAGATGCATTAGCATATTCATTTTCTATGATTTTCTTGATCAAACTAAAAGTTACCAAGGAACTGTGTATAGCACTGAATAGGGAGCCGTAAAATATACCAGTTATGCCTAACATGTGAAATGAATGCATAAGAATATTGTGTTTAGCCTGAAATATAGAATTGTTGAAACTAGCATATTGGAAAGATCAATTGGCCAAAATAACCATGAGCAGCTACAATATTATGGGTTTCTTTCTCTTGACCAAATCTGTAAGATGCATTAGCATATTCATTTTCTATGATTTTCTTGATCAAACTAAAAGTTACCAAGGAACTGTGTATAGCACTGAATAGGGAGCCGTAAAATATACCAGTTATGCCTAACATGTGAAATGAATGCATAAGAATATTGTGTTTAGCCTGAAATATAATTATAGAATTGAAAGTACCAAAAATTCCTAGAGGCATACCATTAGAAAAGTCCCTTAACGAATTAAATAGATCAAGAAAATAGTAGTAGCAGCCACAATAAGAGATCTAACTATGAGTTATCAAACGGTAAAATAATGAATAAAACTTTACAACTTGAAGGGCTATTCCTAAAAGGCCTTACGAATTCCTAATTGGAATCCAATCATATAACTTTACATAAAGAAGTTTGAATATTCTTTCGGTCTTTCCGACTCAAGATATGCCTCAGTTACTTCAAAAGCCATCTATCCAACATATCATACTAGCCAGCATTCTAAAACTCTTTGGCTTGATGCTATATAAGAGTTGACTCTGCTGGCAATACATTCTTTCTTTGTTTTTTTAGGGTTAGAGATGGTAAAGAGTAAAAACCTCTAGCTACCAATTAGGTTGCTACATATACATAATTATAAAAATTCCAGAACGATAACCACTTACTTACGTAACCAAAGCTCCAACTACTCATGCTAACATGAGTTGGTAACCTTAAATTCCCTTTAACTTTTTATAAGCATACGCATTCTCCTTTTCAACGTTTACTAGATGTGCTGTCTTAAACTAAATATAGACCCACATCTTTGCCAATGTAGATTTAGACCTTAGTTTGCTGTATTATGAGGATCCGTCTCCTTTCATTAGATCCAACTTCTATTGGCACTCTTATTTACATGATATTATGGCTCTTACATGACCAGTTCCAATAATAACTAAATTTTGTAATTAGAACTCATTTATTGTTGCTCAAATTTATGTATTGAATGATATATCCAAGAAATAAAATTAAGAATTAATTCAAGTTTTGCTCTCTTAAATTAATTTTAATTTTAATTCCTCAAGTTCCACTGTTGAAAATGTTAATCCCTATGATTCCATAAAAAAATAGACTTTTTTTATTCTTTGAGTGACCAAAACCTAAGAGATGAAATGTTGTATTAACTCTAAAATTAATGAATGAAGAAGGTAAATTAATGAGGGGCATTAAAAGTGAAGGATAATGTTGGACCACAAGGTATGCATGCAAATTACACAAGAGCCATCACATATAATCTCTCGTGGAAAATGATTGTGACGTGGCAATGTTGCAAGTTGTGTGTAGATAGATTATACATGTAATAGTAAAGCCAAGGCAGCTTTTGAAGGTATACAGGCGTCGTCTTGGAAGTGAGGGGAACACAGAATATATGTACGATGTGTGATCATTTTCCTTGCGTAATTATTCGGTACAAGTAGCTAGAGGGAAGCGTCAAGGTGGTTATTTGTGAAAAGTTGTAAATATAGCGCACATGGGAGGGAAGCTTGTGAGAGTTGCGTGAAAGAATAGAATCATGCATCTTCTTTCATTTCCACTACTGCATTGTAGGACTCTCGGTTCGTTTTTACTTTTAATTTCCCAACGTGGTTGATTCCCACAGGTTACGTCCCGGGTTGCCAAACATGTTTTTAATCTTATTTAATTAATTGTTGATATATACCCGAAGAATCAATCATATATACCCTGTGATTAATTAGCAAGTCAATTTGTGTAGCAATTTTCTTGTCCTAAAAGTATACAAGAGACGAATTAAAACAAGCTTCTCAATCAAAAGTTTCTTGTGTGATTCTTAACTAACTCTCTTCAGTTGTGAGTGACTATGAACAAAGTGAATAGTCTGATGAGAATATTTTCATTTTTATCGTCTTCGCAAGAACCTTCACTTTCTATGTTGATTAATTTAAAAACATCTCTTAATATCAATATTTATTCAGCTTCAAATTAAACATGAATAGCCTCCAGGTTTAACACAAAAAGAGTTCAAGTCCAAAGCAATAGGGAAAGATACACGAAACGTATACGTATACCCTTAATCTGTATTCTATATAAAAGTAATAGGAAAAGATAAACAAGGCGTGAGCGGCAGGATTCGAACCTGCGCGGGCAGAGCCCACATGATTTCTAGTCATGCCCGATAACCACTCCGGCACGCCCACCTTTATAAGGCACGGATCACTAAAACCTTCCTTTATCCATCATCTGATCAGCATTGCGTTATTCACATGGAAATTTTATTAAAAGAAATGAAAGGTAGAGCCCATAATACTTTCTTCTGAGAATCCAAGACCAATAGGCAGCAAGAAATTAGTTCATGGGCTTTAGGTCGAGTCCCTTACTGAGCCCATTGGCAATATTTCTTCAACAACTTGTTCTCGACATCAGACGTTACGTCCAGTCTGTACATTTTTTGGTTATTAAATATGAATAACCAATAAATTTAATGATAAAAGTTTTAATAAATATTATTATCATGTGGGAACTGTAACTCAGATCCTTTCCGCTCTACTCTTCCTACTTTTTCTCCCTTGCAGGACTGATCTCTCTCGCAAATGTAAGTATAATTTCATTCTCAGAGCTTCATGCATGGCTTTCTAAGATATAGTTTGCTCATGTTGATGAAGCTTTCATGGAACGTCGTTTTTTTTCTTGACATTCCCACACTAATACCAAGCGAGAGCGGTTACTTTCTTCTTATGGCTATTAAAGACGCAGCCTTTCCTTCATCTCCCCTGTCATTCCTGCAAAACCCTCTCGTCCAAATGCAGTTGCTTTCGCTCCTGCTATTGTCTGAAATGCTTCTACCGGAGGAATATGTCCCGTTCTTTCCAGACAAGAGGTCTAAAATTCATTGCCGTCATCTTCCCCGTCCTTAGATCTTCATTTTGCCAAATACTTGGAGGAGGCCAAGTTTCGGGAGTTAGGAGACGGCTTTCATACCCCAGTTATTGACACTCTCAGGAGTTATATTTGTTCACGATCATTTATGTGAGTGTCCAAGGATGGAGTTAATGACCTTGAAGATTTATCATCTAACTTGTAGAATCTGAGTATATAAATTGACGTCTGATTATTGTCAATGTAAACATTTTTAGTATAAAGTGAATAATTAGTATATTTGCATGTTAAACGGGAAATGCACTGGCTGAGCCCTGTCTCTCTCTGACCTGAGACATGACTGCTTCTCTCTCAGATGTTAACTTAGGGCCTTCTGAATTGATTGTAATGGAAAGAAATGGAACAGAAGAAAATGGAAAAAAATTTCTGCGAAGATAATTCTTATGCATTGGAATAAAAAATAATTTGATAAAAAATTTTATATTTGGTTGAGTTAAAATGGTAGAAAGATAGGTAAGAAAATCTTAAAAATGATAATATTACCCTTTGTTACAAAATATAATCATTATATTTTAAGAAAAATTTGCTTTCAACAACGTTTAGATATATTCAATTAAGTAGAATATGAATCCTAATGAAGAGTTTAAATAACTCCTCTCTTTGCCACAAGCTACCAATAAAGTGCATCTAATCAAAGCCACAACAAACCTAAGTAATTTTACAATTTTAACTAGATTTACATAATGAGTATGTCATAGTTACTCGAAATTTAAATAGCTTTTCTCCTAAACATGAGCTATTCATAACTTGTATCTAGTCAAAATCATGAGTTGCTTAAAATTTCTTTTTAATTATGAGGTGCCTATATCATGTCTATAGTCAAATTCAATTCTCTTTAAATATTTAACCAAATGTATGTAACAAGTAACTCGTGATTACAAGAGATTTAAGCAAATTTTCTCTTCATCATGATTGCATGTCACCTACATCTAATCAAAGTCTAAAAAATAATATTGCTATGTTCAGCCCTGTTTTGCTATCAAATTGAAAATGGTGCCCCCATGATTAACATTCTTTGATTCATCTTCTCTTTCTCATGGTTCATCATTGTGGTGAAGGAAAATCGCAACCCTTTCTCTTCCTCTCTTCTTCGGCAGTGCAACTTCACAACTCCTTGCTTGGTTGCTTTTTGAATGCAAAGTGATGAGAGGTCATCTATTTCAATGCGGGAGGGATGAGTTTTTATTTGTTTTGTTCATGGGTAAGTGTGTTTTTTATATATTTCCATATGTGATTGAAATTTGGTTTCCACCATTTTTTGTAGGAAGAGTGGTTCCAACATTTGAATGAAAATAGCTTTTCACACAAAATTATTTTCCATCTCAGATTGCCTATCAAACAGCTGCAGCCATTGAAAAATTAGGATTTTCCATTTCCATTGGTCCATTTTCTTTTATCTAAAAAAGATTGGCTGAGGCAGGGACCCAAGCGCACTGGCATATGCTATAAAGCGATCATGTGTAAACAAGGCTGGGTTTGTGTCCTTTGTTTGGGAAGGAAAGTGGACGGAGGCCCCAATTGAACCTGGGCCATACATTTCGCGAAGTGGGTGCTTTCATTTCGATCACTGATGATGGTTTTTGTTCCAGACTTGGTAAGAATATTTGAGTTGTTGATTGATGTGAATATCATCTTCAGGCTAATTCACATTCACTGATGGTGTGGCTGACATATGAAACATTTTCAACTTTAGGTTATGTTTTTGTTTGTGTTATCATATTTGTTCACAAAAATTGGTTCTGTGGGTGGTTTTATCATTAGCAAAAGTTCTCCGACCGATTAAATACTCCTTTATGGTGGTCGAATTGAATTTTTACTAAAAGACCATAAAAAAGAGCTTTTCTTGATAATCAAACCGTTTCCCTAATAGGTATGCTTTTGAAAACAGTAAAGCATCATGTTATACACAAAGTGGATAACAGTAGCAATATGTAGTATTATTTAACACAATAGACTCCTCCCTAGCTAATGAAACCAGGTAGAGCAAATTGCAGGACTTTTATAGCATTTAAAAATTCCAATTTTTGAGCTCATGTGTAAAACTAATGTTGTTTCCAACTTTTGTAACTTCCATTTTCCTTTTACAATCTCTGTACATACAACACATGCAGAACTACAGAAAATTTACACATGTAAGGCGAAGTGCCGCTTCTAAACTTGTCCAATATCAGAGTACCTTTTAGGCTAGTGTTTGTGGCTTGGACTTCCAGAAGTTCTGATATAACAGAAAACCGCCACCACGAAGGTAGTTGCAAGGCCTCCAAGAATGACTACACCGGCGGCAATTGACCCATAAAACGATCGGTGATGTTGCATCGACCAATGAAGCCTCACATCAGAACCCAAAACCTGTTCATACGTTGGCAGAATCGAAGTCTTCTTGTGCCAAGGAATATTATTGCTTCCTTCGCTTGGGCTCACATTACTGTGCTTGATTTGATTTCTGATAATAGGTGCTTCTGCAGGTGGGTATGATTCATAGCCAGACATGGCTACGCTACCCACAACAAAATTTGCGGTTAAAATTAACCAGGCAAAGAGAAGCAACTTAGCCATATTTTTGCGGCTTTAATTTCAATTGAAGATGAAACTATATACGAAGAAGATACTGCAATCAGGGAGGCTTAATGGAAATTTCCGATAAGTGGATTTAACGAGTCTTGTTTTTATAGCGAGTTTTAGATCACTGGTTCAAGTTGCTTTCAAGATAATGTACTTCAGAGAAATAAGAGATGCTAAAGGAGATGCACGTGCAGAGGTAGTAGAATATTAATTAGAAGTACGACTACGAAAGAAACTAAGATCTCAACTATATTTTGTATATGTTAAGCAGAGTTTGTGATGCTTTTGGATTTACTTATAAAATCATCGAAGGCTCGTGTTCCTATGAAAAGTAACTTTCGTAAAATATGAGGTGAGTTGGCTTCGAAAGAAGTATATGGGAAGTCCAACATCTCACAAAATTAGAATAGAGAATATATATATATATATATATATCTAATTTAAAAAATTATCAAGATATTTTGGTTTAAAATAAAATGTCGAGCCTAAGCCCACCTTTCAAGATTTTCAATCCATTCTGACAATAGGATGGTTGATGGAAATTAAACCTGCAATATTGAAATCCTTAGATCTGTAATATATAGATTCTACATACTGCATATTCGAAATTACAAATAGATGTTACACCATTTTATTTTATATCAAATATATTCGTAGCGATTTAACGTATGTTTAGCGTACATATTCCGCATGAAAGCGGAACATGAAGAAGTAAAATGCAAATAAAGAAGTGATTAATTATAAACTTCGGAAGCAGAAGGGCAACTTATCAGGGTTCGATTTGATCGATGGTTGTGTCAGTTGCTGTCGGTCCATTAGTTAGGGTTCGTGATCGGAGTTTTATTTATGTAACCTGCAGACTCATCCATTAGAGTGAGGTCTAAGCTCTGTGTCGAGCCATTTCCACGTGCAATGAGGCAAGATCAAGTTCTGATGATAACTAATAATTTATACAAGGGTTAACACCATTTTTAATCCCTCAAGTTTGTATGCATTGGCCTGTGTGCAATAACGTTACATCAGCACATTCATGCAAACCGAAATAAACTTTTCTTAATATACTTACTTCATAAATTGTAAATCACGTTAAAAAAGTAGCTTCTACAGCTAATTCAAAATGACACAATTTTGGTTTTAGTATCTCAAGGTATTTAAACTTTTAGTTTTAGTCTCTATAGTTTCATAAGAATTTGTACGATTAATTGTGTTAATTATCACCGTTAAGTATAGAGACTAAAACCGTAGTTGTTAAAAGTATATGGATCAAAACCAAAATCTTTTGGTTTTTATACTTTTGACCAATTTTTATTTTAATAATCATACTTTTAATAGATTTTGGTTTTGGTCCATACACTTAATAGCGTTAATTATCACTATTAAACATCTAAATCTTTATGAAACTATAGGTTTAAAATTTTAAGGGACCAAAACAAAAAATCATGTAAATTTGGCGTTACCAAAAATAATAGCAACCCTTTATATAACGTTTTGCAGCAGATCCAGCTAGCTAGACTACCTCACAAGTCCTTTTATTTTCTTTTCGTTTTTTAATTAAGAAATTGGTGTATGCCTTTTTCAATTCCGGCTCCATGTGTCGTGACAACATCTGTATCACATTATAGTAAATACTGAACTTTAAATAGATAAATAATAAGAGTATAAAATGGAATAGCTGAACTAATAATGTTGAAAGGAACGTGTCATCATCTTGAAAAAAAAAAGGATTCGAAATTAAAAGAATAGTTGGAATGATATATATATCAAATATAAAATTATTTGGGGTGGTTTATGAATCCTATAGAACTTAGAGGCTCCATACCACCACCCTCCGTGGGTAGCTCTCGATTTCTTAATGAAATTATCAATGTGATAATCA
This sequence comes from Vachellia collinsii, assembly GCA_006871305.1. Lineage (NCBI taxonomy): Eukaryota > Viridiplantae > Streptophyta > Magnoliopsida > Fabales > Fabaceae > Vachellia > Vachellia collinsii. Next base: position 7,618 of record QFDD01010223.1, read on the forward strand.
CAAACTTAAAGTGATAGTCCATTTCAAAATATAGTCTGTTAACTTATGAACTATACCACATTTGTGAGGTTTCTCAATATGGGTCTCATTCTTAAACTACCATCAAACTCCTTTACCAATGCCTGTTAATACTGTTATAAAGTTTAATAGAGCTTAGCTATGTACACTTTTCCGACAGAATTCTCTAGATCATGGGGTATATATAATAATGGACTGGGTAGTGTGGTTCTTGAGAACATGCATATGCATACATATTGCCAATCAAAAGTTGAAAAATGTATAGTTCAGGAGAATTATAATGCTCATATCATATTTCTTGAATTTGCACCTAACACACTCAAGATTTTTATAATGGAATAGCCATTTGCATCATTCCATTTTGAGCATTTCACTTTCAAGACTCAGACTTTGGATAGACTTTCATTTCTCTCCTAACAGCATTATGACTCATACATGGCCAGCCAGCTAGCTCTGGCCTCAGGATTCAATGTTGTTCAAGAAATTAAAACTCAAGTGCACTTAGTGGGGGGTTTTTTTATGGTTTTCCAATAATAATAATAAAATGGATCTGTCACTGTCATTAGATGTTCTCCAGATTCTGCCTCCTTCACAATGAAAATTACATCAAAACTTATGCTTAATAAACTAAGTCCCCCGTCAACATAGATTATTAATTAGCTTTTGGGATGAGACTTTACTTTTGGGGTTTGTGGATTTGTTACGTCAAATCAAAGAAAACTTGATGGCAAATTAATAGGGTGGGTGTGTGTGCGCGTGTGTAGGGAGGATTTTTTGCTTTGTGGGAATTGGGATTAAGTGGTAGGAAAATTGTTGAGCAAATTATCAAATTTATGTAAAGTGAATAGGATCTTCCAATATATGATCATCAGATCACAGACACATTTGTTAGTGTTTCCATTGAAGTGGGTTATATTATCCCACTTTGTATTGTTGTCTAAGTCAGCGGATATACTTGTTTGAATATTTGAGTTTGTTTTTCCCATTACTTTATCTTCATTGCACGTGCGATTTTAATTTCATTCAAAATGTTTTTTTTCTTCTAAAATTTTTTGACCCAATAATTTCCTCTGGAAGGGTTAGATCCCTTGATTTTGACAGAATTACTTTTTGACCCGCATTTTTTGTGTCTTGTGGATCGTAAGTCTTTTCAATAAATTTTATATTTTATGTAGATAGGATTACATATTTACATTGTAAAATTCAAAATTTAATAACAAATTAAAATTATTCTTATAGTTAAAATTATTATCAAATTCTTGTATCAGTTTTATTTTTTTTCAAGATAAATAGCGATTTTTAATGTTTAACAATAATTTTCATTTTAAAAATAAAAAAACTATAAATTTTTAGGTCTATTAAATTAAATTTTGAAGTTATGAGAAAAAAGTGAGATATAAGTAATATGAGATGGAAAACAAATCAAAAATTTAAAAAAAAATACTAGATATATTAAATATTATCTCTAATCCTAAATATAAAATCTAACTTGTATTTTAAATTGCGCTACAAACTAGATTTTACATTAAGAATACAATGTAATAATTGATGTTAACATCTAGTAATTAAATAATTGGATAGTGGTTAATGGAAAACTGTTCAAATGACAACACTACTTGCCATACTTTAAATAATGTCTCTTGTTGAAATCTAATACTCCTTCAACTTTAAATGTAAGACCACTTTTTGTTGGCAAAAAATAATGTAAAACCATTTTTATAATGTAAATTACACCATAAAAAGGGTCTTACTTTTAGGATGGATGAATAAATTTTTGTGGGCCGCGTGTGTTTGGTTAGAGCACCATAATTTAAAAAAGGTTTTGGTTAGAGCACCATAATTTAAAAAAGGTCAGAGGATAGTGGCCTAGTGGGGAAGGTCATGTTGTGTCTAATTGGATATATGAGAGACGTGATCCTGCCCTCATGTGACTCAATACCAATACCAATAGGGCAGCGGGAAGGCATTTGTGTTAATTGAGATATGCATGATAGTACAAATTAAAGTTATGTATATATCTCTTTGGAAACAAACTCCTTTGTCACAAAAGGTTATAGCGCCCCCCCCCCCCAACCACACCCACACACACAAAACTGACCTGTGAATAAAATGAAAGCCCCGGGGGGGGGGGGGGGGAGAGGAAAAAAAGAAAAGGTCACTTGTCCGTTTGTGTGCAAGGGGTCATTATATGCCTGCTTTACTCTTTACATAACTTTAGCAGTTAGCTTTTTCACTCGTAGCTTTTGCCAATGTACTGTACAAACATCTTCATCAATAACCATTTACACTAATCAAGATTTATCTAACCAGCAAAATCTAAGTTTATAACTTTATATCTTCCCATAATCTCCTCCTCATTAATGTAAGAGTTAGTGAATTAATTTAGACAAATTAAAAAATTAGTAAAGTTAGTTACTTGTAACAAATTCAAATTGATTTTTTTAAAGTACCCTCTATCATCTTAACTACACTTGGATATAAATCCCGTATAATTTATATAATCAATAAAGATATTGCATATTTAAGAGATAAAATGAATTGGGATCTTATATTTATAAATAAATTTAATCAACAACAAGCGATTATATTAAGTTATTAAGGACTGGTGGTAGTATAAATTACTCTCAATGTAAGGTGAGAACTTTATTAGTATTTACTACCTTTGGTCCTTAATAGATCCTTTTTGAGATTAAAATAAATTAAATACTTTTCTTTAAAGTATTTATATTTTTTATTTTTCATTAAACTAATTTGTCTAATTAAAAACTGATATATAATCTAATTATATATATAAATAAATAATTTTAAGTAATATATTTAACTTTCTTAATTTACTTAAAAAAATCAATTGATTTTTATATTAAGAAGTGGATGTTGTGATTTATAAGTATATTTGTAAGTTGAAAGATGAAGCGCCTTGACTAAGTCCTTTTCTTTCTTTTTCTTTTTTTAAACCTGAGACCTGATGACTAATTGAAACTTAATTTAAAAAATCAATGTTTGATTTCTATTATTAATAAACTCTCTTTCGTTCATCGTTCAAACTTCATAAATTATGGAAAAAGCTAAGCTAGCAAGCATTCATAAGAAAACTAATTAGAACATCATTTAAGAAAATTCAATTTTATAAAAATCTATTCGTTTCGATAGGTTTAAAAATATTCAGAAAATAAAATAATAACTTTTAAAAAGACTAATAAAGAAATCGCTTTTTAAGATTCATACCATTCCCTTTTTTTTTGTTATTTGTTTTTCTTCGAACAAAAAAAGTTAATAATTTTTGGCTGGTATGTTAGCTAGAATCTCCACTCTTTCAAGGGCGTGGGACAAGAAAATATCTTAAAACATTTGCCCATATTTATGATTTATTCATTTTTCCTTTAATTATTTGTTGACGCACATTTTTTAATTAACGATTCTAAATTACTGATTTTTTTTTGAGTCGATAACAGCTTCATTGATTTGCCCAAAGCCAGTAATAAAACTTGGAACCTCTTGTAAGATCAACACCAAGCACTGAAGCTAAACCATGAGGAGCAGTTTTACTGTTTGATTCGACAATAGAACTTCAATTATTGCTTTTTCATGAACATTAATTCATTAAAACGGAGATGAACTAGAAGCGGACAAATTTATATATAAGCAATTTCTTTATAGTCAATTTCCCCTCATATTTATATCAAACCAAAATAACTTATTTCCTATTATTTCAGATTTTCCTTAAAAACTGAAATTTAATTATAATATTGAAATTTCGTTTAATAATTGATTAAATATATTTATGAAACCAAATATTGGAACGACACGATTTAAATATCGACACTGATATTCGACACATATAATATATGGTGATATGATTATATAAATTAATTACATAAGTAGTGCTAATTGGAAATTTAGTGTTGGTATTGTAGAGCCATGCTGAATGTGTTCAAGTAAACTTCAAGCAAATTCATCAATGGAAAAAGATTAAAGAAAGTGGCACGTGCTAATAAGGACCAAAATAATGGAATTCCTTTTTTTGGGTGACCAAAAATAAAAGAATTTCTTTATGAAAAGCTCCATTTTATTGTGTAGTCATAATAATAATAATAATAATAATAATAATAAT